>JAYKKT010000079.1:20620000-20880000 GCA_036023115.1 Brasenia schreberi | reverse complement strand
TATATGTAGAGAGAGAGTCAGCACACCTTATTCATAAACTCGAACTCAAATATGATCATCTTAGGTTGGGTCGGGGTTGCACAGGCTGGGTCAGTATTGTCATCCTTCTTGTTAAAACAAACCTAAGCTGCTGGTAGTACGACTCAGTTTCACTCATCCCTAATTCGTTCTTGTTTGGTCGTTAAACCATATGAGCTGAATGTATAAGGTATGTTCAGCTCGTTTCAGCTTGCAAAAGCTCATTAGATGACGTTTCTTTTAACTTTTTATTAGTGGAAGACCTTACCTAAATTGATGAGCCATGTATTAGGGCATTCGGGGAAATCTCTTTCTCAACTTAAACAGCTCAGCTGGTAAAAGTATAACTATCCATTAACATGTCGGAGGACGTTTAGCGAGCAATTAGCTCGTTAAGTTTATAAAGTAAACGAGCTAAGTGAACAAAGGTTCTTCAATTCGTTTAGCTTGTTTGCCAGCCCTAAACATCAAGTTGGAATCACAATGTGAGAAGATGTCATGATGAATATGTAAATCATAACGAATGATCACCCATGATTATTGTCGCCAATATGCACGAACCGATCTCATTGCTTTCACTCTATTTCGCTCGCTTTGATATCGTCAGTTTCTCTTGAATCATACGAACGCACATATGCACGAAAAGCGTAGGTGATTGCTTTCCCATTTTGCTCGTTTGCTTTTACCGACTGAGAGCCTGCGAGATCCTTTTCATTTCACTGCGGCGAGAGTTGCTTTGATCAAATCTGACCGTGCGGATGGCTTCAGAGTGGTCAATCTGGTATAATCGACCTTCACATTGTGTGCCTTAAAAGAAATGGAATTTGAATGTTAAATATTTCTCAGCTGATGATTTTTTTGGCATTGTGAAGAAAACTATGAAAAAGTTGGACCCTGGACCTTCTAAAAGTTGATCTTCAACAATAGAAAGCTAGAAGCTTCTGAATTGTCATACTTTTCCCAGCCGACTTGCTATATAGTGAAATGGAGAAACTTCTGACGATTAGGTCTCATTACCAGATCCCTTCGCTGTGATTGCTAGGCTATTTTGTACGCACATAATACTATACATATACACGAAGCGAAGGGAAAAGTATGCCTAGACATACAGTGGGAGCAAGAACAAACACACACGTATTAGTGAGATTTCCTGATCAGCCTGCATTTTTTATGTTTCATGTAGTTGAATTATTTTCTGCAGTATGATGCAATTTCACCTAATTCCTTTTGTTTGCGTTCACACTTTACTGAAACCTGTTGGATATATGGTTTTCTTCTTTTCTTTCTCAGGTCCTTTTTCAAGGAATTTTGTAGTTCAACGATTATTCTGTAATGACCTTTTTTTGCTTTTCTTGCATATCCTTGATCAGCCAGCGTATTTGGTGTATGCGGAAGAATTTGGTTTACTCTGCTCCATCTTTATTAAACTTGAGACCTTCTATTGGTTGTATATGTAAACTTCCAGATTGATCCTTCAAAGTACAAGAGTATCTCTTCTGGTTTCGGTGTGCTTCTTAAAGAGCAAGGACTTAGGGGGTTCTTCAGGGGATGGGTGCCTACGCTATTTGGATACAGTGCCCAAGGTGCCTGCAAGTTTGGGTTCTATGAGTTCTTCAAGAAGTACTCTTCTGATATTGCCGGTCCTGAATATGCTTCGAAATACAAGACTCTTATATCTTGCCGGATCTGCATCGGCTGAGGTGATTGCTGATGTTGCACTTTGCCCATCTGAGGCAGTTAAAGTTCGAGTTCAGACTCAACCTGGGTTTGCAAGAGGGATGGCAGATGGATTGCCCAAATTTGTTAAATCTGAAGGTGTAATGGGGTATGTTTTGCAATTTCATATGTTTTACATTGATAGTTCTTTATGAAACTTGTTTTTCGCAGTAGCTTACTTCTGTTCTGTTTCTTATTTGGATTTTTTTCTTTTCTTGATAAATTCTTATTTGGATTGTCAACAGGCTTTACAAGGGGCTTGTTCCTCTCTGGGGCCGCCAGATTCCCTGTAAGTGGTGATGTCTCCTTTGGCGTGTATTTTTTCTGACCTGTCCTTTTGAAATTTCTTATTGCTGGTTGCTTTCGTGTGTTCATATTTGGCTGTTTCACATTTACTTGGTTCCTTAGTTCATTGTAATTTTTGGATCAAAAAGTTCCATATGGCCTCCACGGTTTTTGTCATGAACTTGGAGGTCTATAACTGAGAAATATGTTCCTGCACATTTTGCTGACTCTTTAACCCATTTTCTTCTGTTGTCCCCTAAATGTCACATTCTATGTTTGTAATCAAGACTAGTTTACTAGTATCAATTTCATGCAGGATGAAACTTTCATAGTACCCATTAATAATCAATTTAGTAGCAATTTCTTACAGGATACAACTTTAGTGCCCATTTATAATCAATTAACTTTTGCACGTCTCTGTAAAAATTATGGAAGGCGTGAACAAAAGGAAAAATAACAACCGTGTTCTTCTGTCCGAGTTTTAACCTTCGATTGCAAAGCATGGATTTGTTGGATCTCAAAGAAGTAATTTTCTGTATGACAAACCACATTAACTGGTGAATATCACCTTTCATTTGACCATGTCATTATGCCCAGTGGCCAGTATCCTTGTTTCCTTATGTTCATGACCGGAGTTGCTTTGATGCTGAAAATGGCAATTTGATTGCTCAAATAATTAAATTTTTTATTCTATGTGGTATTCTTGTGGCCGTAGATATCATGAAGAGAAGTTTCGTGATTATTTATTAACTCTCTTTTACTAGAAAAAGAGACGAGAAAATAGAAATCTGGGAAAGTTGGCCACTTTCAGAGTGACCTTACGTTTGATGAGGATTGACCTTTGTAGCATAGTGATATTGATTGGCTTTCTTTCCACACTTTTCCTCCTTACCTTAATGAGGTAATGTATGTTTTTGCTAAATTGATTCTCGGTTGAAAAGTTGCAACATCAACGACCAGTTTTGAAAATTAAGAATAATATCATTTGCAATCTTTAATTGGAATAAAAATATTATGGTGATTTAGTGATGTTAAGGACACACCTATTTGACATAATCATATAATGAATTTTGAAAGTTTAAACCTGGAAACAATAATTGCTAACATTTCACATGGAACTTGCTTGAATTGCAGATACTATGATGAAGTTTGCTTCTTTCGAGACCATTGTGGAGATGTTCTACAAGTACGCGATTCCAATACGTAAAGTCCAATGCAGCAAAAATACACAACTTGGTGTTAGCTTTGCTGGTGGTTATGTCGCTGGTTGTATCTTTCCTTAACAATGCCAAAGGAGCAACTGTTAGCGACGTGAGTCATCATAAGTTCCTCTTCCACTTGCTGCCTTTGATCGTTTCTTTTCTCTTTTCCTTTTCCATTGAGCAATATGTTCCCGTTTATATGCTGCAGGCTGTGAGCAAGCTTGGTCTATGGGGGTTATTTACCCGGGGACTTCCTTTGCGTATCGTCATGATTGGAACGCTAACAGGGGCTCAGTGGGAATTTATGATGCTCTTAAAGTCTTTGTTGGCCTGTAAGTTGCTCAATCTTGGTGAACTATTTTAAGATTTCAGTTTGTGTTTCAATTGCCCCCTTGCACTATTTTCCCCTAAACAAAGATTTGGTATGCAGGCCAACTACGGGTGGTGTTGCTCCTCCTGCTCCTCCTGCTAAGGAACTCGCAAAGCTATCTTGACTTTGATTTTTCAAGACAACCAGAGGAAGCATATGGAGAGCGTTCAATAGAGTATCTGATACCATTTCAATAGGTGGGATCGGTTATTGTTTTCTTAAGACAGATTGTTTCCAGTTTGCTGCAAGGGTAATTTTGACCTCATCCTTGCGTAATCTAAGACAGATTAAACCTGAGGACTCCTTACCAGGGGACGATTGATCGCCTCTGCAAATTCAGAAGGTTTGAGTCTCCTTAAACCTCCCTGGGTTAGGAGGTTGAGTATTTTTTGTTAGCATGTGGCTGGCATGGAAGGCTTTATGCATACTCATTTTGCTTTGATGCTTCTTATGCTTAATTGATTTGTTGTTTATCAGTGCTTGAGCTGGCTCCTTATTTATTGATGCTTGAGCTTTTGGCCCCTGATTGACTTGCAGAATTGTACACTTAAATGATAGAGTTAACCCAGACTAAACAAATAGACATTCAACTCGGATCGGATCCAACTTGTATAAGATTGTCAAGCATCATTTATATGTTTTGTATCACGGTGGCAAACTAAAAGAATCTCAAGGTTTACGTGACTCCTGCCAACAATTGTAATAGTTTTGATCTTTAAAACAATACCTTTTTTTCCCTCTCAGGCGGCTTATTTGTGAAACCTCATATATTAAGAGCTTAGACTGTATTAACCTAACTTTTGCCGGGGAAAAGTTACATCTTTCGTAAATAATCTGCTCTTTTTTCTGTTTTGGCTCGTTTAGCTTCTAAAGCTCAATGAGCGCCATGAATATGATCTGAGATTGAAAATCTCATGTTTGGTTCATTCAGCTCTTAACAGCCAAGTTGACCTCACACTTTATGCATGAGTTCCAATGAGAGCATCCTGTCGTTTTCTCATGCACATGTAGCAGCCTCTTTTGTGGAAGCCTAGTGTCGCAATTTGCTTTTCGGTGACTGCTACTCAAACTGATATCATAGAAATTGATGCTTGGCTACCATCAATTATGAATAAGGCTAGTGAATTAATAAAAGGACCAGCAGGTAAGCTTCCATGTAATTATCAAATGGCAAATAGGAACACCGGTGGTTGCCTACATCAAAATGTGATCGCATGCTCGAAAAATGTCATCCCAAGGTCATTTATACTATATGATATTGATATTTTAGAGATGAATAAAAGGAACGGGGCACCAAAAGAAGCATCAGTAAGCTGATGATAGAAAATAGTAAGCCCAGGCTAGAAAGATATTTGATGACTGGGAAGCAGATGACCATGAAGAAAACAGGGGCTGAGCTAGCCTGTGTGTGTGTGTGTGAGAGAGAGAGAGAGAGAGGCGCCGAATATTATTTTTCTTTTAATCTTTCTCAGGCAATACAGAGAAAAGAAAAACCGAAACCAAGCCTTATCCCACACCTCTGAGATGCATAAAAGGGAGGCGGAGTAAAGGACAGATGAGCACAGCTCGAGTTTGCAGAGAGGGGAGGTCGGCTTCAAAGCCCTATAAGAGTAGAGAAAGCTCTTGAATAGATCTTCCTTCAATCAGCAGTTCAGCTACCCTTTTTCTCAGCAGAGGCCGCAGCCTCGTCAGCCTCCACAAGCTTCTTGAGACGCTCATGAAGAACCTTAACTCTGGCTTCTGTCTTCCTCAGCTTCCTCCACCGATATGTGGTGTAAATGCCGACACCACCATAGACGAGTATATAAGATGCCCACACATAAGGATACGTCTCTGCATGCTCCCGTATTCTCCGCCACTGCTCCTCGGCTGTCTCCAACCAACGGTTCCCGCGTTGTTTTTCATCCACCTTTCCTTCATCTCCTCCTCTCTCTGATCCTGTGCCTGTCGCCATTAACCTGCTCAGCCCCTTCCTCCCCTTTTAATTCAACTGCAAAAAGACGCACAATTTCAGGTTAGTTTCACTCCAAGTTATTGTGGGTGAACCGAACCAGCAAGCAGAGAAGCCTATATGGCTTCTCTTCATAATCTTTGTAACTCCGAAGAATTCATCTCTTGGGAGCTGCGGAAGCTGATATGAATCAGATAGGCTCCTTTTCTCGCGCTTGCTTCAGCCAGTGGCAGATTTAGAAAGTTTATTAGAGGGAGAAATAGCCCATGCTTATACTGAGAGCTCTAAATTATAACCCACGGGAATGGAACCGCGAGCAAACTAATTCGCAAATTTCTTCATTTTGGTTGTGGTCGACTCCATCCAGGTAGGGATGTAAGGGGGCGGGGGCGGCTAGCATGGCGTTCCAGCAGACGACATCATTGGCGCCACTCTTTGAAAACTTGGAAAGTGTCACCAAAACAGTCAAATTTGAAGTACACATGATACCAAGGAACATGACAACCTTTAGGTAATATACTGTACTGTGCTCGTCAGGGGCACGAACGAGTCAAGCATGCGTGTGGAAGAGTTCCCACGCAAAATCAGCATCACCAGCTTGATAATGGGCATTATTCGTATTGTTGAAGGCAAGAGAATTTCATTCGGGCATAAGTTCGAACAGTTGGTGTGCGTTATTACAAATAGCGCCATTTGCAATAAAGACCGTGGAGTCTGGTAGTGGTTTGGGGTGGTGGAAAAATCCCCCACATAATGATGACGAGTGTGAAGGAGAGCCGGCGATCATTTTGACTTGCTTTGGATGCATCTGTGAGAGAGAGAGAGGTATTTTACCTGGAGATACCGCCGTCACCGGAAAAGGAAGAGAGAGAGAGAGAGATGCAGCAGAGAGTGAGAAAGTGTGATTCCGCTCAAGGGCACCGGCCTCGGGCTCGTCGCTCTACTCAGAGAGAGAGAGAGTCCTCCCCGTTATGCCCTTTTCAGATCAAGCCTACACGTTGGACCTAAACGCGACCCACATAATTTGGTTCCGGTTCTGGTTCTGGTTCACCCTAGTCAGATTTGAGATATATAGGACGGCATGGACCCACATAATTTACAAAGCTATTTGATGCCTTGGAGCATGGTTAGTTCTTTTTTTTACGGAAAATATTCATTATAACTAAACAAAAATGATTAATTCATTCGGCCACAATTGATAGAGGTAGCTAAATTTCCTCATACAACTTGTTATATATAAGTTTTTAGTGATTCAAGCACAAAATGTTCATGCCAAAC
The DNA here is from genome assembly GCA_036023115.1 of Brasenia schreberi. Lineage (NCBI taxonomy): Eukaryota > Viridiplantae > Streptophyta > Magnoliopsida > Nymphaeales > Cabombaceae > Brasenia > Brasenia schreberi. Next base: position 20,873,180 of record JAYKKT010000079.1, on the reverse strand, counting down.
AAGATGATGCAATTTGTTTATTGAATAAAGTTATCAAAATTCGAAATTTTGTTCATTTATAGTTTTCTTCATTCGAAGTCGGGTGCTTTGGTACTTTTAAAGTTTTACTTTCGTCTTATAATATGCTGCAGATCAATGCATAGTATGGCTCGTGCTCGAAAAGTAAGTACGTTGTTAGGGCACTACATCTCTGTCCCTCCTTACAAGTGGGTCTAATCAAAACGAACTTCAAGCTGAAGATCACGAGTTCGATACGGTCAGGATGGATCTGGGAAATGGCCAAATAAGGGGCACATGTGAACGCCATCCTTCCAAAATTAAGGTAAGCTCAGATTGGATCTGGTTTGGTTTGGTTGCGAATGTGTAGCAGGTCCACGCTCAGAGGTTGGTGGTGTTTGGTGATGGGCAACTGTAAAGAAAAGGAAGGAAATTTGAGGGGTTTACATACTTTTCAATCTTTCCCACTACAAATGCAAGAGATCAACATGAAAACTTAAGACCAATATGAAAATTTATTGATGAATAAAAAACCCGCCTTTTAAGGTGTTGGAAATGCACAGTTGTTCCAAAGAGAAGAGAATTTTTTGTGGGGTGAGGCAAACTGTCTACTTAACCATTTAAGTCGTGGGGCGAACTATGTATAATAGCGATGGATTCAATCATGTAAACTTTTCGTTGTTTTTTCAAATTTCAGGGAAGAGAGGCAGCCCACCTTGCTTGTTATTGCCGGAGGCGAACTGAAAGCTAAGCAGTGGTATCTAAAGATAAGGCGGGAGAAGAAATCTTGAGAATTTATTGAAAGAAAAAGGAATTGCTTTCGTAGGGTCCTGTATTTTCAAGCAATTCTCTTCAACCAGCCACCCTCTTAGTTCAAAAAGTAGCTGGAATCAGGATCCTTTGAAGCATTTCGCCTCATCACCACAGTAACCAAACAAGCAGATGATGAAGGTTCCATCGGCAACTCTATTGGAAGTTGGAAGTGAAGCTGGAGTACTCGTATTGGTAATTATTACAAGCCAAAAGTGCATATAAGATGTATTATACGAAAAATACAGATGATAAATAAGAGGTCTGTCATGTTTGGAACCAGCCCGGCGGTTTCAATTGGACTTGAACTACTGAAAACCGGCATAAACCAAAACCAGACCCAAAACCGTAATCGAACAGAACGATGAGGACCATATTGAGGTAGATCATTCTTTCCATTGAACTGGAACTGGAGCTGGTGGTTCAAACCGTATTTTAAAAAAAAATTCTTTCAACTTCTTTGTTCTTTTTGATCTTTATTTAAAGCCAGAACCATAACTAGAACCTGCGGTTAAAAAACATAACCAGAACCAAATAAAACCCGTTTAGCTTAACAGTTCGGTTCCAGGTGAACCAAACAAACGGTTTGGAACCATCGGTTCACTATCTATGCCATTGTCTGGAGTGGATAACATGTTCGTGCGAGTCATTGCTTAAATTCCCTCGTATGTTAACTTTCTATATGCAGCTCTTGGAAATCAACTCCTACCCACCTTCTTCTTCTCTTGAAGCCGACCTGGCCTTTCCTTGGCGAGGTGTTGGACAGTGTCAGTTTCGAGTGAGACGTGTCTCGCTGTTTCGAGCCACAGGAAAAGAGAGGGAACATCGAGAAAGAAAGCTTCAAAATGCTAATGTTTCTGTCACAAAAGCCGTATCAGCCAAGGTGGGGCGGTGGGGGTGTCAGTCTCACTTCAAATTCCAAAAATAAAAAAAGAGCTATTGCCCATGATTGAGTATGTGGCCTAAAACTTTTGTTTGTCCCACCCAAAGCAGTTCCGTGGGCTATGTTCCGCGTCCTAAAATAATTTCTAATCCTGACTTGAATTAAGCAAGAAAGTCTGCGTCTTCGCCCGTTTGTGGCACCCAGCGCATGTTGGTGTGCCATGATAAAAGATTAAGAGAAAGCACTTGACTTGCAATTTTATGCTCATCTAACAATACGTGTAGATTGGCATGCCTGTTTGAATACGTATAACAGAAATCTTCTGAACAGCTAAGGTTGAAAGATATCCTTGAATCAAAGCATGTATTCGTGACTCCCATCTGGTAACTATTGAACTAATGAGATCATGGTCTCATCGTTCTATTCTTCTCCCTATTTAGAAACACATTGTGTGGCAAATCTTCATGCAGATTCATGCGTCGTTCATCTCACCCGAATTCTAAAAGTTCAACGAAACGCCATAGCCCCATGATTGGCAGCTGTTGCCTGAACTATTTGGTTTGCCCATTTGCAGCAACAAGCATGAGAATTTGTGTGCCAGGCTCGCAGATTAAGCAAAGCATTTGACTTGCAATAAAGTGTTCATCTACCAATATAATAAGTAGAATGGGATGTCTATCTGAATATGTAACATAGGAATTCTCTGAACAGCTATGCTTGACAGATATCCTTGAATCAGAGCATTTTGTGGTGACGCCCACTTTTTAAACATTGAACGAATAGGAGCATGGTGTATTAATTCTCGTTTCCTCACAATTTAAAAGCAGATGGTATTGCAGATCTTCATGTTTCGTTTGCAAGTGTATCTGGTTCCCGATCGGTTTCCGTCGATGTGTGAAATATTTAAAGATTCTCATGATCACCTCGATGGTGATCCACATTCTATCAACTCTTTCTCAAGAATTCGTCGCTCTCTTTCATATTTGAAGACAGTTGCTGCCTGCTGACCTTCTGATTCATTTTAGCTGTCACCAGTAAGTCATAACCTTCGTTGACTCCCAAGATACTATCATTGCAGTGTAACTTGGTTGGATAGCACAAAGGTATTGTAATCTAATAACGAAATGAAATCTCTCTTTCTCTCTCTCTCTCTCACACACACACACACACACACAGAGGTATACTGTCAATTTAGGCATAAAGATGTGTGGCTTCTCATTACCTTGGACCATGTTGGGGGTCCAAATCAACATATGGCTATCTCCTTGCTGGTGTGAAATTAGAACGAATCTAATTTCTATATTTAGAGGTATAACATTGGAACCATGTTCCCACGGTCTTTGAATACTGTACTGGCTAATTTCGATATGTTCTTGTGAACGCATACTTTTAGTATTTCATATAATAATTATTATATTGTTTGGTGTATAATTTTATATAAATATTTTCATCTTTCAATTTTATGATCAACGATTAAGATTGAAATCAAGCGATTGTACTTTATATTTAATACACAATGTACATTAAATGCAAAATAGCTATGATCAAACGGTAAAAATATTTCTACAAGATTACTCACCAACCAATATTATACCGTGAATACTCCTCTCTCTCTCTCTCTATATATATATATATACAGGTCACATTGATGTGGAAGAAACCATGAGGGTTGATCCATAATACGAGATTACTGTGTTTTGATATGCTAATGCCATGACTCTCTCTCTCTCTCTCTCTCTCTCTCTATATATATATATATATATATATATATATATATATATATATATATATATATATATATATATATATATATTTATACCGGTCACATTGATGTGGAAGAAACCATGAGGGTTGATCCATAATACGAGATTACTGTGTTTTGATATGCTAATGCCATGATCAGTGGCGGATCTAGGTTAAGATGGCGGGGGGGATGGAGGAAGCTCACTCACCGAAATCTGAGACACTAAGCGAAAAAAGGAGTTTGACCCAAATTTTAACCGTGGTCCATGACTATGACCACCGCCCAAATAGTGGGGCCGAAAAGTATTGCCGACGCTTTAAACCATGAGCTTTAGTCCACGGCCATCTTTAATGTATGTAATACTCACCTTACCGTACCTTAAAGAATTTTCTAGACAGACAAACAGCATTCCTTCGGTTTGGTTACGGTCAATTTTCTAAGGATAGTGGAAGAGCCCAAATGGGTCCTGCGTGGAGTTGTAGTTCCGCGAATCAAGCACGTTAACGGAAGAAGCCTTTTAGAAAAGATAAGCCACAGTATGTTAAATTGTTAATGGTAGTTGTGGTGGTCATCCCAAAACAAAGGCATACAGCTTTTGTCTGTCTTTTGAATTTGCACAGCATGTTCAATCAATGGAAAACAACGCATATCCTTTCTCTAAATATAGTTTATTTGCATGGTTACATCTCTCTGGTATATTTGAACACGACGGGTTTCGGTTAGACCAGAACTTGGAACTGTAATCGAATTGTCTCAGGGTCGGTTTCAGTTTTGGTTTTAGGACATGGTTTGAGTCCTTAACCGTGTGAACTGGTAATTTTATTTAAAAATAAAAATTTGTAGAAAAATAAAAAAAACCAGACCCAACAATTTGGTTTCGGTTTTGGTTTTACAAAAGGTAAAAACAAAATCGAACCCGATGGTTCAGGGTTTTGAATTCTGTCGGTTCTTGATGGAACCATTCCGCCAGTTAAGAACCAGGAATCTTTAGGTATATTTCACTATCCTTTTCACGAGTTTATTTTCATGGTTACATGCTACACCCACTCTGCTCGCTCGCTAATGGTTCGTATTTTTTCTTTTTTCATAGGCTCCTATCGTTCTTTGCCAATTTTAGATTATTTACATAATTCATATAATACTCTCTCTCTCTATATATATATATAAAGAGAGAGAAGAGCACGAACACACAGCACAGCACTAAACATGCATGCAAGTAGGCTGCGTGCTCCATGACGGGGTTGCATGCCATTTTTCCCCAAATATTCCTTTGCAATTTCTTATTTGACGATCCAGAGCAGCCATCATGATTCTCTATTCCTGTTTGCCACGTCTTTATTTAAAAAAATTAAAACCTTTCCACTTTTATTCCTCAATGCTGCCCGTACATGTCTTGCTGTTAAAAGGCTTGTGATGGACGTGTTTCTTTTTTCTCTTTCGCTTTTAAATCTGATATCCGCACGATATGTTGGTGCTCCACCTTCGTACATGTACGTTAAAGGTATAGGTCTGGCTGAAGGTTACGAGTTCAATACCCAGGTATACTTTTGATATGGTTGGCCTAACTTCAAAGAAAAACGTTTTAGTATGTGTGTGTATTCACATCAAAAAATTGAGAGAAACGTGTGACAAGCTTTCGAAATTTTTTAACAAAAATGTTATTGACAATAATAATATAAAAAACTAGAACGAAACCTTAACGAAAAAAGTAAAAATATATAATTTTTTTAATTCTGTCAAACATATGAGATTTTCATGTATCTCTTTTGAAATGTGACATATATTAATTTATTATATCTTTTGCTGGAGTGGCTCTCTAAACGTCCAAATCGTCTCACATTCGCTTTTCAAACATCGTCATTTTATCTCGTATTGGCACTAATCTTTGTACAGAACAATTGTTTGTTGGATACTTCAAATCTAGAGAGAGAGAGAGTCTGAAATCCCCGACAACCTGGGCATCAAAGTTCACGCCTGCATGGATGCCGGGAGGGGCGAGACCCGCTTTACTGACAACGCGTGCAAAGCCATGTTTAATGCCTTTGGCCCACCGTGGGTCCGGCCAGCTCCTCCCCTGCACGACCTTCAGTTTCCACCTCTCTCTCTCTCTCTCGCGCGCGGGCCCTATGTGAAGGCGAATCAAAATCTCTCTAAAGTAACATTGACTCCATCTCTCTCTCTCTCTCTCTCTCTCTCTCTCTCTCTCTCTCTCTCTCTCTATATATATATATATATATATATATATATATATATATATATATATCTGCATCAAATATTATTTTAATAATGCCGCCACGTACGGGAATGGTGTCACAGTTGTCTTCCCTCTTTCTTATCAAGTATAGTTTTATTCTTTTATCATCACAGAATAATCGTTTTGATCAGTGGGTTGCACCATGGGGCAGTGCTTTCGGATCTTTTTTGTTTTGAATTTCACACCCATTTTCTAACTTACGGCAAACGATGTTGATGGTTGCTGCACAACGAAGAGATTTTGGTTGAGATTTTATTTTTCTTTCTTTGGTCATTGTGCCATTAATGCATGGTGGATTTCATTAAATGTCAAGAAACATTGACTTTATCGAATTCTTTTTCTTGGGGATTCAGTCGAAATCAATGATGGGCTGTCGAATGTAAATTGAAGGGAGTTCTCCCCACGATCGATCGTGTACATCATGCATGCATGCATGAAAACTCCATTACCTAGAGCAAGTTGGTCAAACTTGATCTTTTTTATTGCTCAGGTTAAAGTTGTAGGCAGGTACGCGTGCTCTCGGTATTCAACTTATGATTAAACATGTTCGGTTCCAGGTAAATCGAGACCTGTGGTTTCAAACGTTCGGTTAGCCGAGAACTTGGAACCGTAATTGATTTGGTTCGAGGTCAGTTTCGGTTTGAGTCAAGAACTGTCCGATATATTTACCAAAAAAATAAAACTTTTAGAAAAGTGTTTAATATTACCAAAATCAGCGGTTTGGATCCTGGTTTCATAAGAGGTGAAACCAAAATTGAACCAGGTGGTCCTCAGTTCCGGTTCCAAGTTCTTGACCCAATTTAGTTTTGATTGAAAACACTGAGCCGATTAGCAACCGGCCATGTCTACTTATCATTTTCATCTTGTGAGTCGAGCCCCCTGTCTGGTGAGATAAAGCTTTACTACAAAACCTAGCTTTATTTTGTATTAACCAAACTATGGTGAATGGTCCGCTATATAAATCCTTAGTCTGGGTCATATTAACATTTTCCACCAAAAGAGACTTTCATTCGAAAGAAAAAAAAAAGGTAAACAGGGCTCCGTAAAGCAGCATATGATCAAAGATAGTATATGCATAGAATAGAGTATCTTTCAAAATAAAAATATAAAATTTTATATTGTATTATGAAAAAAACGCCAATAAAATCGACAATCTTGTGAAGGCAAAATGAAACTACATAAGTTTTAATGATCAAAAAGAATGTTTCGATTTGAGTCGTCCATTTGATGGTCATCTTGAGTCGATCACTGGCAGCTTCACTAGCCATGGCTCTTATAGCTGGTCATTTGGCTGGCTGGTGGTAGAGTGGGTCTACCGCCCGTACTTGCAATGAATACATACAGTAGGGGATAATGACATATTCTCATTGGTTTTCCGAATTTCAGGCCGTCTCATCTGGTCTCAATATAGATCCGCCGCTGAGTATATGCTTCTAAATTCAAACAACATGAAATTAGTTATGCAAAACATTTACTGATTATCATTTACAGTCAAAACACTATGAGAAAATGGACTTATTCTGATTTTTGGTGAAAACAATTTCGATTGTTACCAACAGTCAGAATATAGATAATGACATATGCCGGCTGTTGAAGGGTCGAAAAAAACAGTTGGAATTGGCCTTGAGATTGCACCCTTTTACACAAGTTCTTGAGCATTCATGCCATGCACATGTGACCCCACCACCAACTTATCTTGCTTGAGCAAACATGCTCTAAAAGCTCAGCTTAACCTAGAAATGAATTAATTATTCCTTTTAAAATATACTGTGAAATAATATATATTATGATGACGCCATGATGACGAAAATGGACGGTGGGGATAAAGCGATCCTCTTTTCTTTGAGTGGAGGATGCAGTCTCCACCGACTTTTCAATGGGACATTCATCCCATTTGAATTCCCCATATGAAAATGAGCTAAAATCCAACACAGCACCTCAGTAACCAATTAAAAACCACAATATGTGCATGGCTGGTATCCTTTGTAAGGCATCATGCGTAGTAATTTTCCTTTTACACATGCCTTTTGAGGCTACCCCTTAACTTGTAAGCCAAGGAGAACTCATATATATAAACTCATAAACTTGTCAAGATTTATATCTATATAAGTATATAAGTTTCATATATATATATATGAGGTCCTAAAACTTATATACGTAAACTTATAAACTTATCAACATTTATATGCATATATGCATATTAGCTTTATATATATATAAGAAAATTGGTCGTGCTTCACTTATACCTACCAATTGCTTTTTGATGGTCTTAATGCAATTTAAACATTTTAAGAGTTTTAAAAAAAATACAAAATAATATCATTACACTCACACCTCAAAAAAGTAATACCTCTGAAAACCAATGATCAAACATCAGTGAGTAATGTTAGAGCATCCCATAACTATATATATTATAGTTAAGGAATGATAAATTGAACCACTAATTATTTTTCCAATTAAAACTGAATTGAACCAAGCTGCTTCATATCTTAAACCAAACTGCTCGGTTCCGGCGGTTCCTTGAACACTTGTACCAATTACAAGCTTTTATTTCACAAAATCTTCTTATGACTTGAAAAACAGTGGCAGAGCCTGAATAGGGAAAATGGCGGATCTAGGTATTATTCAAGGGTGGGAAAATTTGATCATGAAGGTGTTTATGGAGAATATCCCAAGAAGGCGTTTAGTGGATCCAACCGTGGGCTATAGTTTTCTCTTATTCTTTAAATCTGGGTTGGGGCTCAACCCCTACCTCCGCTCTAGTCCGCCATTGTTGACCACCACGAGAGTTGAACCCCTCAATGCTTATGTACGAGCATGATGGTCTTTTCTATACTTACCATTTTACACGGGAAAATAAGTACAATGGAGGGCGGTCGTTAGTTTTAAGTGGGGATTCTTATAGGAATCTAAGAGCATGCAGAGCCAAGCTGGGCATGAAGAGGGCATTGAAGATAAATCTCACTCGAATGGTTGCCCAAGAGTCGGCTAAAGGACCCATGATCCAATCTAGAGATGAGGCTCAACAATTCCAGATTTAGTGGATATGTTTTGATGCTTCAGTAGACCGACTAAAATTCGTATTGAAGTCTAGGGTTCATGTTTTAAACTTTAAAATACACTTATTTCACCTTTTGTTCTATTGATTAAGTGAGAGGTAGATTGTTCAATCATGATTGTACTGCAAAGATCTATATTTATTGTTGTTTATTTGATTAGCTAAGAAGTCTAGTTTCGAGCATAAATACCCATGTTTCTAAATGAAAAGACATTTATTTTGATTGCATCAAAGGAAGTAACAAATTTTTTCTTCTTTTATCTAGGCCTTAAGGTTCAGTGGTAACTTCCTGACTTCCTCTCCTTATCAACAATTTTTGTTGTGACATATTTGAAGTTGGTTAGTAGTTTTTCTTTCATTTCTTACTCCTTATCAAAGCCATTTCTTGAGGAATCTTGTTTTCAGGTGAAGCAAGCACAACATTTGGTGCTTTAATTGAGATTTCATCTCAAAAATTGTCACTGTGCTTGTTAGTACATATTTTGATATCATGAGTGCTTCAAACAACAATGATGCCAATATCGACTTAGATGCCTTCTCTTCTTGCTCCCGAGGAGTATCTTTCAATCAAGCAAAATTGCTTGCTATAGAAAGAAGACTGGAAGAGATCGTTGCTCAAGTGAGATAGCTATTACAAATGATGATACAAGTGAATACCAATGTGCATGTTCAATTGGGTGAAGAGTTCCAACATCCATTTAACCCTAGTCAGAATTCTAAGCCAAATCCTGTCATTCTTTAATAAGAAAAGAATAATGAAGATCTTGTTTCCCTCAATCTGAAAGAAAATTCAAGGAAAGAGTTGCACAACAGAAGAGACTTATATTCTTGCATCGATCTAAGTGATAAAATTACCGCATTGAATCTGACAAATGAGAAACTAGACACTGTCACTTATCTTGAAACAGTGATGCTCCCTTTAAGGAGTTGTATTCCAACCTAGCCAACAAAAATAAAGGTGAGCAAAAGAACGCATAATTCGGCCTCTTGTTTCCAAGTAAGCTATCTCATTTTGAGTTCAATGATAAAGTTCATCTAAGCAAAGACCTTGATTCTAAGCAATCCAAGCAAGTTTTGCGTGATTACACCTCAATAATCAAGATTAATATGTCGCACCAATCGATTGTGCGATAAGAGTAAGTGTTGCTATAGAGTTTTGCTTGTTGCATGTGGTAAATGAAATATTTGAAGTACTAGTTGCACTGTTTGTCCACAAGTCAAGATGAGCTTATTTATTCATAACCTTTACCATGAAGAAAAGGCCATGGCAGAGTGGGCCACAAAAGATATCATTGTTTTGTAGGATACAATATACTTAATCCTACTATTATGTGTCTCTGTACTTATTGTTGCATGCCTAATAAATTCACTCAAGATGAATGTGTGAAAGTTTTATCATCGTAATGGAGATTGAAGATCCAAGAGAACCCCACCATTTTCAGTACACATTACCTAGGGTAAAATAATTTTACTTCTCGAGTCATAGTTTCTTTTAGTCTAGCGGTAGTAGGTATTTGCTTATGTTGTTTCTTTTGGTAGTTAAGTGTACTAGGTTTCGAGTCATGTAAGTGTCTTGGTAGGAAAACTTTATAACGAAAACTTTTTACAAGCAAATGATAGGAGATTACCTTGGCATCAAAACTAAAGATCACCAATTGATAGATTTGAGGACAAATCCTTATCAACCCTGGGAGTATGATAGGAATCCAAGAGCATGCATAGACAAGCTGGGCATGAAGAGCATATCGACGATAAATGTCACTCGAATAATTGTCGTGTACAGAGTCAAGAGTAAGTTGAAGGACCCATGACTCGATCTAGGAATGGAGCTCAACAATTCCAAATTTAGTGGATTTGTTTTGATGCTTAAGTAGACTAACTAAAATTCGTATTAGAGTTTAGGGTTCCTGTTTTGAGCTTTAAAATGCACTTATTTCATCTTTTGTTCTATTGGTTAAGTGAGAGGTGGACAGTTCAATAATGATTATACTAAAGAGCAATAATTATTGTTGTCTATTTGATTGGTTAAGCTGAGAGGCCTATTTCAGCATAAATACCCATGTTTCTAAATGAAAAGGCACTTGTTTGGATTGCATCAAAGGAAACTACGAATTTCTTCTTCTCTTATCTCGACCTTCAAGGTTCAGCAGTGAGTTTTTGACTTCCTCTCCTTATCAACGGTCCTTGTTGTGGCAGATTTGAAGCTCATTAGTATTTTTCTTTTATTTTTTACTCCTCATCAAACCCATTTCCCAAGAAATCTAGTTTCAGGTGAAGCAAGCACAACATATTCTTGTGACTTTTAATGATGTATGAGAACAAAACTAAAACAATATCTTATCACATGTTAAGTTGGGTTGGCAATGTTGGGCCAACGTAAGTTTTAAAAAGCAAAGATCATTTTTTACCTTATAATCTCTACCCTATTAATTTTAATTATTTATTAAAAATAAAAATAAAAATTCCTATTTATAAGAATCATCAGAATAACTTCTTATGTTTCATAATATACGTTTATCATAATTTTCATTTAGCCATTCAAAATACAAGCACTAAAAAATTGAATTTCTTCATGGCTTCTTTGTGAAAAAGGGTGTTTTGTCACTATCCATGTAAGCAGGGGGAGTTCCATTCGCTAGTTCATGGAGTAGTGCTAGTTTCCCTTTTAAAATTATAGGGATATAGATAGTTTTTAATTTAATTTTTGTGCCTGATATACCTTTAGTTCACTTGACATGGATGAGACAGGCAATTCAGCACGGGCACAGGCAAGCACGGAGAGTTTAAGGAAAGAGAGCTCCTGCATGATGCGTGTTTCCAGAGCAGTGGCCACACCATTCAATTCTATATTCACCCTAAAAGGACCGGAGTTGCGGTATATCAGCATGTTACATCGACTCAAACACACACACGCGCACGCACATATACACGTCCCGAGAGAGAGAGAGCACGTGTAGAAAGAAGAGGATATGGACGTGAAGACCTTATGATGCAAAGCAAGAGAAAACGTTTAAGAAAAGGATGTCTCCATCCCGAGGGAAAACGATCATGCCCATTACCGCTCTCTCTCTCTCATTATATATATGCGTAGAAAGATAGAAGATAGATATATACACACAAAGGGACCCCTTCCCGATGAATATTCCTTGAGGAAGAAAGGCGTCCTTGTTTTCGACTAGAGAATGAAAAAGCGGTTTCAAAAGTCTCGATATGTCACGGTTGTTGATAATTTGAGAGAGAGAGAGAAAGCCTGGAGTTTCTTTTCTTTTACAGGGTGAAGATATTTGTAAAGGGCTTGTTTTTCACTAGGTGTTCTTCTCATATTTTATGGGCACTTCGGCAGAGATACCCACATGGACGGATAGTGATCTCATTCTTATAAAGAAGTAAGATCATCTATAGATACTCAATAGCGCATGGTTGGTACACGGAAATTTAAATACTAAAAACGGCATCTTGTTGCTTGTTTGGTACTTTCATTTATAAATATGAGAGAGAGAAGTGGGTGCAAGTTGAGAATAATGGTGGTTAAAGAAATAGATTAGGAATTTAGGATGATCAGGAAGGCTTCTGCATTAAAATACTCGAGGGAATAATTTTACAAGAGGAAGCGACAGAACAGCTTGTCAAGGACATAAGTATATATATATATATCTTTGACAATCGCATGCCTTCTCTCTCAAACTCTTTCGCCGTACATCTGCAGGGATGGGGAGCACATGCATGGTTTCCTTCCCCGCTTTTCCTCGTTATGATGATCGACAGAGTTAGGGTTTCTTTTTATAGAGAGAGAGATGTATCTCTACATACATAGAGAGGACATACTTAAGAGTTGCGTCACTTTAGCTCAAAAATAGAAACACCAACAAACTTTTGAAGATTTAAAATATTTGACCTACGTATTCTCTCTTTAAGCATCAAACTTGCAGCACCGAACCATATTATTCTTTTTCTTTTTGGTGCACACTGACCACATTATTCTATGAACTATATAAGAGAAGAATAATCGCTGATCTTTGCGATATGTAAATCAGTCGTTCACTGCTCGACTGAGATGGATGACACATAAAATTACTCCTTTTGGTGATGACATATTGTTTATACCAAATATCAGTGTGCCTACAAAAAAAAAACCTAAAGATATATTGTTGGTGCAATTTCAAATTGTAGGTGAGCTTGACTCGATCAAACAACAACTCATTGGCATGCCGGTTCTATCTATATCTGCATTAAAATAATCGACTTTAAAAGAATTTCGTAATAATTTTCTTTGGCATGCACTCCACTTCACCAGCATATCCGCTGGAATCAAACCACTTGGACGCCCGAAAGTTGGCGAATGCGATTGGGTATTTCGTATATATGATTTTTACACATATATATGTATTTATGGATGTATATATACAATCACATACACATATATAATCAAAATAGATTTCAACGGCTAACGATTTTCCCCTGTATTTCGACAGGAAATCGATCGACGTTGTATTTGAATGGTTAATTGGAAAATTTCAGAAATTTTGTTATTCAATTTATCGAATCTTTTATTCTTCAATGATTTTGGGTGGGTTATTAAAGATTATTTCATCGGTGTACTTGTGAGGATTTGAATAGCTTAGTTATCACAGCTTTAAAGGTTGACCATCCAAATCGACAGCGACTCAAGAAAAAAGTTTTCCTATCGCAAAATCCCATAGAATTTACCCTGCAACGTGACTTTTCAAGTGGTGACCATGAGCTTTACTCTTTTACACAGGGAAAGAATTTAGATGATGCTGATATGAAATCGACCCCCCGCCAGACGAAACTATCCCCCGGCAATATATATGTGTGTTTGTTTGTTTAGTGGATCTTGATCTTTGTTAATGTGACCCCCGGCAAAATGGTATATGTATATATGTAGTGATCCTTTAAAAACTAAATTTATGGGATCAAAATTGCAGGATCTCAACATGCACGAGTTTAGTGGATCTTGATCTTTGTTAATGTGACCCTCGGCAAAATGTTATATGTATATATGTAGTGATCCTTTAAAAACTAAATTTATGGGATCAAAATTGCAGGATCTCATCATGCACGAGTTTAGTGGATCTTGATCTTTGTTAATGTGACCCCCCGGCAAAATGTTATATGTATATATGTAGTGATCCTTTAAAAACTAAATTTACGGGATCAAAATTGCAGGATCTCATCATGCACGAGTTTAGTGGATCTTGATCTTTGTTAATGTGGAGTAGGCATTTACCTTTAAAACTTATGTTGGTCTTTCTGCCCCTTCCCTCTCTTCACTTCGCGCTTTCTATGAACCAATTGTTTGTGCTTCGGAAACGAATTTGCACGAGAAATCTTGATATTGGGGTCGTTATTTTTGTGGTCAAGACAGTCCCTCCGAACAGAATTAGGCATAATTTCATGAATCATAATACCATCTAGTGAGCGTATAAGGAAAGCAACACGAGGATAATCATGCATCAACCCTTCTATTCTCATTATATGATGATACTAACATGATTTTCTGCATAGAGATAAGTAAGGTAGAATATTTAAGATTCCAATCTGGTGATTTAATTTCACAATATTGATGCTTCAGTGATATTAAGTAGGATCTATGACATTGACTTTGGTTCTAGGTACAGACCGTGATATATCTATGTATCTCTTCGACGCTTCTTCCTCAAAATTTTCTTATTGTGGGTAGCTAAGATGGAGACCCCAACGACTCACCCCGCCATTTTGACCGATTATTGTACTAATTGTGGGCATTTGGGAAAGCACATTTCTCTCTCTCTCTCTCTCTCTCTCTCTCTCTCTCTCTCTCTCGGCTTCTATTTCATATAAACGCATAAGCCTCCAAAACACAGAATGATAGGAAGCGAGATCACAGAGCATCTACTTTGTTGGCTTCGAAGGAGCCAACGATGAACCGATACCTCTCATCCGACCCTCCTCCGGAAAGCACTCATGGAACCCGCCGACCACCAACCTGAGCCCCCTGCCACCCTTCATGGCCGCCCTCATTGAATATCAACTGGAGGAAGAAGAAGGTTCGTGGGTGCCATGACGATGATGCCCTCTCCGCACTCTGCTCTCCGACTCGACGATTTTTCACTCCAAACTCACGCCCTCAAGGCGCCGAACTATGCTCACAATCTTTCCCTCTTCTTCACCGAAACCAATTGCGCAGCGTCCGATCTGACCGTCGACCACATGGATGCAGACCAAGATGAACTTTCCACCAGCAGAAACACCGAAGCAGGCTCGTGCTCGCGAGCCTTCGGGGAAGATGAAAATTGGCTCCGGCTGGGCCTAGACCAGGACGACAGGCGAGGTGCTGGGTTCGATTCGACGCCCCGGAAATTGGTTGAGCTGGATCTGCTCTCTGGCAAGCCCACCGCACCCAGCCCGGCACCGTTGGTTAATGCGTCAAGTTATTCAATGCGCCCACCACCACCACTCTACTTGCACCAACCACATGGACTTGACGGGTTCCCCAGGTTCCGGCAGCCGGAATATCTATGGAATTTCCGGCAAAGGCCGTACTCTTCGATCCCATGGAACGTGCCATATTCACAGCAGCCGGCTCTGGGGCCTGGTCCAAGCTCGAGCGCGATGAAGGTTGTGGACGCACCACCAAGGCCGAATTCGGGCCTTTGGTTCGTTCTTCAGGCCGAACAGAACCAGTGAGTTTGAACCAAGTCTCTCCAACCAACTTCACAATTTCCTTTGCATTTGCCTATCCTTTTGTTCTTCATATCGGGGGTAATGTTAGTCTTTTGACGTTCTCTTCACTTCTTTGCAGAATAAAAGAGTTGATTTTGCCTCAAGTTCAGAAGAGCTACCTCAGAATCAAGTATTGCCTTGTTTTTGTTGTATGATTTAATGCATTTCTTCTTCTTGCAGTCTCGTAGTTTTTGGTTTTGTTAGCATCAAAGAAACTGCATCTTGTGAGCACAAGGAGCCACATGTCTCCTGGTTAAGGGATCGATCGACTCAAAAGAGCCTTCAAGATGAAGAATCCGAGCCCGATATCTAGTGCCGTGGGATTAAAAAAAAGTGCATCTGTGGACCCTGCATGGTGGTTATCATTGCAATGGCTTTTCGAAAATAGAGAAATTCTCTTTTGGGGTTTATTCACACAGATCTTTTTGCTGTAAATGATGAGTGCTTCTCTCTTTGGATTTTCTTCGCAGAGGCGGTAGGATGACTATCCTCTTGATCATGAAGTACTTGGCTAGCAAGCTTCGGTTGAACAGCGAATCAGAGGTAATTCTATATAGCCACTAATCTCCTATTATTTATGTTTTTTTCTCGTTTCTGGAAAAAAATAGGGAGTCATTTAAATTTATCAGAAATAATGATAATTTTGAGGATATTATTTAAGAATGCTGGTATACATAGCTCGTTTTTTCATGAAATAGACCTAGTGATGACTGATACTTGTTACCGTTTACGAGTCTGATTTACTCATTAAAGAACCAGGATTAATTCTGGTTAAAATTGCTGTTAGAAATTAATTAAATAAAGGAGGTTCGTGCCGCCCAATTTCATTTTACATCTATTATGGGACCGATTAACATTGATTTTCACAGTACTTAAGGGCACTTAGTCTTCATTCCGGCCCATCTTGAGTTAGCTACATTGAACTCTAAAAGAGGAAGTACATCATCTTCATGTTGTATGTATAGTTCCAATACTGATTAGAACTTCCTCGACTCATTTGTGGTTCTCAAATATATATATATACCTCCTACATTCTGCCACAATTTCGTGAAGTTGTTCTCTTTCTCTCACTAGTTTTCTTTTTTCTTGAATCCTTCATACACTCAGCCACACAATAGACTTATCAATGGAAGGACAAGCTGAATTATCCAGAATTCAAAATAAAGTGATGACACTTGCATTGCCATTAGCAAAGGCTACATACTCGCAAACGGATCTTAATTAAATTACTCTAACATCAATGGGTATCGTTTTGACATTGCAATGTTCATTTATAATTATGATATGACTGAACATTTTTCCAATGGGGATCTTTCTTTGTGGAACTTACACATCCATATATGGGTTGGAGAGTAAGTGGATGAAAGGCTCCACAAAAATTTCAGACACCCAAAATCTTTATCGACCAAATTCTCACTTGCTCCCCATCTTCCAGACCAAGCGTAAATAAGAACACCATGCCCAACTTTCCCACTACCAACAGACTGAGAAATAGTTTCCCGTCCCCAGAATAACATCAACAGACTTCAGTTTCGGCTTCTTGAACATAAAGATATCATCACCATAAGGTAAGAAGGGAACCCTTAATGATCATCACGGGATCTTAATGGACTTACTTCTGTTCTGCTGCCAACTGAAACAATCCATTGCTACTAGTAACTAAGATGAGGTAAGGCAGAAGAACCCATCGATTATACATTCAGACAGCCAGTTTGGTCTGTAAAATCTCGAGAAAGTAGTATTTCTTTCTTCCTGGCTAGGACATCCTCGAACCCATTTGTTTAGCGGACAATGAACTTCTCTCGGATCACCTCCGGTGGATCCATTAATGTTCTCACCTTTTTCTGTATCTACTAATGGCGTACGTAGCCGCCGGAGACTAGTAATGACAATGCTTTCTTAATACTGTTGAATCCTGTTCAGAAGTCCACATGCTCAACAACTTGAGAGATTTTTTCTCAGTATAAGAAAAAACAGATTTCTTCTCTAATAATTCTGTTTTGTCTGGTAAATAGGAGGGTGGCTAGGTTTAATTGTTGACTTGGAATTTAATAAAATTGCTTCGGAAGCCACTGACATTGTTTTCAAACTTTTCTTGCCCTGGTTACCACCTAAAATCAAGCTATTCTCTCTCTCTCTCTCTCTCTCTCTCTCTCTCTATCTATCTATATATATATATATCTGTGTGTACTTGGGAGTTTGCAGATTTCTGGAACGATCTCCAATTGCAAACAGCTTCACCAAACATATTTGATGTCCTTAAATAATTTGTGTCAACTTCGGTTAGCATGTCTTTTTTGAAGCATCTTAGTTAAGATGTCTAATTCTCATGCTTAGTCCACCAATTACTACCGATGATTGTCAAGAAAGCATGCTTGTCTGAAATAATAGATTCTTCAACGACGAAATTTATCACCACTCCTATTTAGTGTTTTAGTATTCGTGCGGCTAAAGAAACCATCTTAGAGAGTTCTAGTGCTTTCTTGTTGTTACCAGGGGAAAATAAGAATCTCGCAGGAAATTGAAAATCATGTCGAATATATTTATGAGAAAAATTGTATGATAATATAATGTCAATATTAGGGCAATGATACACATGTATCATACCGTTTGGGATGATGCGGTATGGTAGGTGTATATTTTCTAAAATTTTCTTAAAACCCATTAACAAATAAAAATGATTGGAAAAGATAATGTCATGTATGACAAGTACGCACAAAAGAGAACCTGCGCTTGAGAGTGAGAGACCCCTGCCAGATTTGTCCTGGTACTCGATGTTCTCTTTTCACTTGTATATCTTATATTTTGTTAAGCATTTGTATTTTGATTTGGTGAGGCACAGTAGAGCGAGGACTTATATTCTCTTTTATTTCAAGCTAAATTAGGTCATGATTAACTCTTGTGCATTTCTCATGTTAGATAGAGTCGGCTACATGAATTCTTTGTTCCCATATAACCTTATTATAATTTGTAGAATTCATGATAAATAAGTCAGACAAACTCGTGCATGATATGTTCATAAAAATTATATCTCATCACATTATTTCTCTACATTATCCTTAAATTCCCTTGCAACACTAATTCTTAATGGAACAAGAATCGAGATTGTCACTAATGGACCGATATAAGAAATCAAAGAGTCTAAAACAACCTCAGGTTTTGAAAGTAGAAAAACACGACTTCCAAAAAATCAACACCATGTGATACCATACGGCTCCATAAATGATACATTACGATCTAGATACCTAAATCATATTATATGAAATATACAATTTTAATAACTTTGTATAACGTAGCTAGTTAGGTTTCGAAATTCATAATTAGTATAACATGTATATATTTTGTGTGCGTGCGTATATATTATCTACTGGTTTGTGTCTTCCCTACATGCGTTCAAAGTAGTTTTCTAAATATATATATATATATGTATATATATATATATGTATATATATATATATGTATATGTATATATATATATATGTATATATATATATATATGTATATATATATATATGTATATATATATGTGAGAGAGAGAGATGAAATTTTCTTTGAAAACCCAAAACTAAACTTTGGAATGATAACTATATAGGCTAGATGAAATTTTCTTTGAAAACCCAAAACTAAACTTTGGAATGATAACTATATAGGCTAAATATTAAAACGTCAGATAACAGTTTTCGTCTTACTATCAGGCATAGTTACCGTTATTTTTCTAAAGTGTTAGGTATGGTTCCCTAAACAAGATCGCTTCTACTTTGTACAATTGCCATCTCTTCTACCTAAACTACATTTGAGTGGTATATTTTTCTGATAATGGGTTCACACACTGACACATGTTCCTGCTAATACTTACCTGCCTTTCAACAGTTGTACCAGTCATATGACTATTTAACCATTACTGTCATGCATGCCTCAGAAAGCTATAGATTGTCAAACCGCAGATTTGCATCACGTAAGTAACATACAATTTTCACTATTGCAGACGTGAAAGTTGATATAAACTGTCAAATCTCTTAATATATAAGCCGAAAAGGATGGTTTTCGACGGACCCCAGAAGAGGTTGGAGTAAAAATTGGGGCAGAATTATTCCGGCTGTCGATGAACGTTGGTGTAGTTTAGAAAACCACTGAAAATAAATTTTGACCTTTTCCTTCTGCCAGAAATAAGTAAGAAAACCGTAGGATCCGTAATATTCCGACGGTTTCAGCGTAAATTTCAGCTGCTGGACAATCTGAAATAATATCCGGTAGATTCCGACCGTCCTCATTACCGGAAACTTTCCGCGACTAGTCAGGAAATTTCCCATTTCCACTAATGAGATATGATGAATCAGTGCTGAGGTTAGAGTATCTGGCATAGGAGGTAATGATCTAGCAGCAAATGAAATCATTTATGTCATACCAATCCGTGGCAGTAATATGTCATTCAAGTTACATGTATGGTTTACATTTTTATGCCAACCGACGACATTTATATGGCGAATATTTCGTGAATAACACATGCGTTTTGGTGCGAGAGGAAATCGGAAGTTGGTGAGAGGAATATCTTAGCATGCCTTCAATTCCTTCAGTTTTGCACTGTACATAAACTTTTGTATTATCATCGTCTCCGAAAGGAGAAAGAGTAGGCTCTCGTAGCCTCATGATATTGATGAATATATATTGTACTTAAAAGTTGGTGAGAGGAATGATTGAACTGGTTTAATTGTGCCGAGTTGGAGAGAGGCACCCATCAACCGTTTGGTGTGGGATCGAGTCTTCAAAAGGTTGGTGGATGAGTTTGCATGAGGGCAAAGGGAATCGTGAGTTGGTAAGTATTATTCTCGTTATTATTATTGTTGATTAATTTCTTTCTCCAGCCCAGGCATCTAACTCACGACAATCATCTTGTGTGTCTAGTCCCAATTATTATTATTATATTATTATTATTATTATTATTATTATTATTATTATTATTATTATTACTATTATTATTATTTATTACTACTACTACTATTATTATTATTATATATATATATATATATATATATATATATATATATATATATATATATATATGACTCGATATTGACCGGATCTTGCTCATTAGTGATCTACTCACTTATTTCTTTTTAGTAACATGAGTGTATACCCTTACAACTTTAAAATTAAAGAGTAAGTAACATCAATGATGGAAAATATATGGTTTTCTTATATATATATATATATATATATATATATATATATATATATATATATATATATATGTAGAGAGAGAATTTGGTTGTCACCGTCACTATCTTTTACACTTGTAAGTGTGCAAACCCGGTATGGTAAGACATTGCTACCCTTATCAATGTTGTATAGTAAGTACCTTTTACCCCAACAAAGTTTCCAAAAGTTTGACATGTTCTTCAACAGCTAATTTACACTTGATAGAGGTGCCAATTAACAATGGTTGGACATTTATTGGAGACGATGTGGGGCTTGGACTGAAATTTCTGTTTGGTTCGGGTAGGTTAGCGAGGGTTTGGATCCACTAGGCCCAATTGCTATGGCATTGGATCCCGCAGCTGGTGGTCAGCACATCATTAACTCTGCATTGTTTCCTTCGGTGGTAATAATCCATTTGGCGCTTCATCGATCCTAATCCTGCCTCACCATACATACATTTATATATATATATATATATATATATATATATATAGAGAGAGAGAGAGAGAGAGAGGGGGGAGAGAGAGAGAGAGAGAGAGAGAGAGAGAGAGAGAGAGAGAGAGAGAGAGAGAGAGAGAGAGAGAGAGAGAGACTGGATTCTAATCATCCATTGCTTTCGTGCCAGCAAACTGCATCGTTTCCTTCCCAGATTCCAATTCCCGCACCTTTCTCTTCCCCCTTTAGAAGCAGTTCTCTCGTTATCAATATCATCGGCCTTCTACTTCGTTGTCCAATTATTTATGTTGATGGTAAATTGATTATTATTATTATCATTATCATTTGAAATAACCACCAAAACGATATGAAACTAGCAAATCCATGAACTTAGTCAACATATTTATACACTAATACACACGATGTAACAATTCAGTTATTTTCTCTTTAATCTTGTACGTTGTATAGAAGAACTCCGTGCAAAGTGGAAGCTCTCAACGTAGGTGCCATTTTGAGAGATACAATTGGCCAGTTCCGGCTGTTGCTCATCTTTCCCTCTCCCTCTCTCTTGTTTTGCACAATACAATCACCCTTATGATGTAGTTCATCTATGATCAATACAATCACCCTTATGATGTAGTTCATCTATGATCAATACAATCACCCTTATGATGTAGTTCATCTATGATTAATTTTTGACTGCTCTCTCTCTCTCTCTCTCTCTCTCTCTCTCTCTCTCTCTCTCTCTCTCTCTCTCTCTCTCTCTCTCTCTCTCTCTCTCTCTGTGTGTCTCCAGGTGGAAATCACATGCAGAGGGCAAAGGATTCCTCCCTCATTAACACTGCAGCATGTCCGGGATGTGATATGGTGTCCCAGGGGGCAGTTCATGCAAGAACCCCCTCCCGATTCACCAGCCATGGACCATGTTATGATCCTTAATTATGCTAGAAGTGCTTAATTAGCCTCAATCATAGTCATGTAAATTAAGTTTTAGTTAATGCTTATTTTATTTTAAACCATGCATTTCGTTCCCGATTCATGTATTAGGATAGGTTGGAGACTCCCACAACGGTCCCATAGTTGATGAGGACACAAGCTAATTATGTATTTCCAAGCTTTGATCATATTCTTATTTTTTCGTCATGTACCTTCATCCTCCTAATTCAATTACCCCATGGTTGCAGCCCAAATATGTAACTATCATTCTTGCTTGATAACCCTTTTGCTCCCCCACACCCTTTAATCGTTAAACTATTCAATTCTTGGACCAAAGCAAAACAAAGGGCTTGGTTCAGCTCACCATAAGCTCATTCATGTTCTGAATTGAGCACCTTTGTTCTCACATCATTTGTCTGATGTGGAAATGAGGTTTGTTCATGCCACGGGACCAAATTTCATGGTCCATTGACAATTCAACAGTACGTAACTCAAAAAGTGAAAATATAGTTAATATTCATTTATTTATTTATAATAAATGTTCAAGTAAAACTATTTACAATCTAACTAAATGTCATGCTGATACTAGTGCCCTATTCCCGATTTTACAACCTCTGTGATTCTCTCAATATCATTGTTGACCTGATCCTATAATATTATAAGATATACAACAACAACTAAGCTTTTCTCATACTAGACGAGGTCGGCTACATGGATTCTTTGTTTTAGGAGCCTTATCATGTGCCATGTTAGCAGTTAACTCACAATAAGCTAGATCATTCTTTATTGTTTCTTTCCAACACTTCTGTGGTCATCCTCTACTATAATATTATAAGATATGAGCACAAAAACCGTACTAAAATTTTCAATTGGTAATAACCTAAATGTAAATTATTTTTTAAAAATATACTTACACCCGAACATATCATCTATCCTTGTAAAACGAACACAAGCCGGCTCACTAACCTTTATGAGCAACACTTGAACAGTTTGTGTTCAATTTAAGTTGAAATAAACACAAGATGACATAGACCAGCCAAATAAGGGCTTTCTCATCATTTTCTAAACCATGGTTTCAATAAGAATCTCTGCTCAATCAAATTTCCTTGTTTAAGTTGAACATTAATTTTTCATTTAAAATGATCATAAACTTAAAGCCTTTGAGAGTTTGAATAAATGCAGACCTACCCAATATAAACTAACCAGAGCTGGGCATGATTGACAAGGTCACAACAAGTTGAACTGAGCCGAATGACAAGGGGCTTGATTCGTTTACCATTCATCCAAATTAAACTTGAAGGAACCAGCATTGGCAGCATGTTTTGAAGTCCACATTAAACTTGGTTCACTTCCCAGCCATGGCTGACATCTACGAATTGAAGTTCCTCTCTCTCTCTCTCCTTTTTAAATAGGCAAGCTGGCGTTAGGCATGACTTCCACTAGATATGTCTGGTTCATAGCCCACCGGAAGTTTGAACCGAGCTGAATCTGACCAGAACTGAACCCAGCGTTGGAACCGAACCCCAACCATGCCAGGTTCGGTTACTATTCTGCCTTCTATGGAACTATGTTCAAACCGCCAGTTTGGGTTTTCTCTTAAATGTTATATTATTTTTGGGTTTTGTTTCGAACTAGAACCGACAGTTCTGAACTGTAACCAGGACTGGCCTGGATCCAACCCTGTTCTGGGTAAACCTGGACTGACGGTTTTCAACCACTGATTTTGATTAACCTGGAATGGTACATGTTTCGGCTCCCGGAATTTAATAAAAACCAAGGCTCTCATATTTGGATCAGATCATGGTCCAACATTTTTGAATCCAAATTCGGGTCAGTTCTTTCCATACATAACTCAAACCTGTAAGTTGACCCGGAATCTTCAGCTATTTCACCCGAATCTGAACCGAATTGGACCCGACCCATTTAATGGACCGGATCACCCTGACGCGGAAACCGGTAGCTCGGTGTCGTCTCTCTCTCTCTCGCTCGCTCGCTCGCTTGAGATCATGGCAGCAGCCACGAGGTATTTGGGTAGTCTCTCTCCCTGTTCAGGAGTCGGCCTCTCTTCTCTGGAGTAGCCTCCAGAGCGACGTTTCGCGTAATGCCTTCGACACTCTTCTCTACAGAGTAAATTTCTCTCATGAAACCCAAAACACTAATTTTCTTCGCAAATGTTCTCCTCTTCCTTCACTTTTTCCTACCTTTTATTGGAGTCGATTCAGTTTCAGGGTTTTAATTCGTAGGCAGAAGGTGTATTGCACAAGATTCGGCGGCAGATCGAGGAATTGGAGGCCGCCTCGGGGTTGATGGTGGAGAACTCACCGTGGATGGAGTTCCGGTCGATTCTTACATGACGAGGTGGCTTTCGGGTGCTTCTCTTTGTGATTTCGGTTCTAGTTTGATCCGGATAGAGTGAATGAGCGGACATGATGGTGTGTTCTTCGGTGAATCTCAGGTTTACGTAGGTTGAGGCGAAGTATCCTACAATGTCGCCTATGAGAGAGATCGTAGATGAAATCCACTCGATAGAAGATGATCTGAAGGTGATCAATTTTTGTGTTTCATCTTGCATTGTCAAATTGCTTCTATTTTTTGGTGTTAGATTGCTCTGTATATTACAAGTTTCGGTTGTTATCGTTGTTCGACTGCTTCACATTGTCTTTTGCTATGCGCAACGTACAGTAAATCTGTGCAGCTGTGCTTTGCTCTCCCTGTTGCAATTGTCGGAATCTATAAATATCTTGTCAAGTGATGTGAATTTATGTAAGTTTTTACTGTGCTTAGGTTCGCGCAGCCGAGTACAACAATGTCCGGAGTCAGCTCAATGGGATAAACCGGAAACAAAGTGGCTGGTAATTTTGAAATGTTCTCAAGTTAGCAAGCCTTCAAGTACAGTGGATCCGAAGGATATGGGCATTATTTTACAACAACCGGCCACTATATTTTGTGACAATAATATGTATTTGAATGATACAAAGAAGTACATTCCATGAAAGAACAAAACATATTGAGATGAACTAATATTTTGTTTGTGAAGAATGCTTAAAGAAGTATTACGTATTTCTTCACTAAATCGTTGTCTGCTACTCAATTACAATTTTTGTTAGATACACTTTGGTATATACACCGTAAGTTTGAGGGGGTGTTAAATGTAATATGAATGTAACCTTGGAGCCCTGAATGCTAAGTCACACAGACACTTCTAAGGGGTGGAGTGTCGACCCCGACACTGGTGCGACACCGACACCGATACCGTGTTGGTGCGGCATGTCCAAAAAAAAAATTTGCAAATATATATTTTTTTGTAACTCACAGATAAATGGGTCTGGATAATAAAGATTGATTTGTGTATTATAATGAAATTAGTAGTTTTTTACCATTTATATGTTTTGCTTTAATATAAAGTTGTGTACTTACTATTATAGCTTTATATAATATAAAGCTGCGTGAATGATTTTGGGTGCGAACATTTGGACTCCATACTGTATGCCTTTGCACAGAATAATCTCTGTCACCAAACACATTTAAAGACCAGGAACGTTGTCAGATCAATAGAACATAAGAGTATGACATCACTAGTGGATCCTAGCACAAATACTAGTATATGTTATATCCTACAAAAGATCTTGAAACTCTTTGAATCCATAACTTGGATATTTTGCAGCTCGTAAAATCACTGTAAGTTTCATATCATTACGAGGGAACTTGCTAATTGATACCTATTGCACTCAAAATTAGCAAATACTAGTTGTATTATGATTGATTTATGTAGCTTGAATATTATATATAATATATAATATTATATACCCTAGCTGTGTCGCCGCACTCAAAATTTTTGAAATTTGCCGTATCCCGCACCCGCACCCGCACCCATGTGACATAGCCTGAACGAATATTAACTGTTGAGGGCAGTTGTAAACTTCTCTCTCTTATCTCCCTTGTTGTAAACTTCTCTCTTCTTGCTCTATAAATAGAGCTCTAATTTACATCAATGGATAAGTTGCTTAGGATAGCCTTTTGACTTGTGGATTTGTCTCTTACTTAATCCGATTTGTGCATTCTTACTTAAAACCTCCATATTTGAATGTGTTTATCTTTACAATTTGATCGACACGTTGACGATTTGTGACTTGACCGCTTCAATAATCATAAATCAACAAATATTTACAGTTTATATAGCTTGAATAGTTATGTAAATAATAGATTACTATGCATTTACCACAATTTAGTTTTCTTCTAAGTAATTTCTAAGCTTTGAAGGTATCACTGGCCTGAAGGCCACAACCTAGTTTTTGTACCTTGAACTTGCCGATATCCAATTTTTTGGACCGTGGAAACTATATGAATGTATCATAGTCCATGATTGGATGTGGAACATGTTTGAAATCATATATCAGAATGTGTGTTTTTTTGGATCAAGGATATGAGTACCTGCATTGTAGTCCAGCTTCTTCTAATTCAATATGCAACTCTTTTAGCCACAACATTCTCACTTTTGTTGACATTCTCTGTTTTGGGAATGTTAGCAAAATCTGGAGAGCGGTAAAGCTAAATGTTGTTTTTAATATCATGAAGGGGTTGTTAAACTAGAAATCTAAAGGAGTAATTATTTCCTGCAGCTTAACAATAGATGAACCAAAGGAAATCTTCAAGACCAAAAGATTGGCATGTGAAACTTCAATGGCTAATCAAAGGAGACACCTGTGTCACTGAATCTAGTAGAAGTGCTGGATCAAATATGAAGTTTGTCAATCTGCAAAAGTAAAGTTGGAAGTATTGTTATTGCACTTGAACTGATCATTTGTAGGGCTGGACCTGGAAGGAACCAATCCGAGAATGAGTTTTAACTTTTAACTGAAATATTTAGGGTCCACTTGAGGCTGACTTATTAGATCCAGGCTTTGCTCAGTAACTTAAACAAGATTTGTTTACACTAAACTCCAATCTGAATTGATGATCAAGCTTGGGAGGGCGGAGGAAGAGTCTTGCAAAAACTTTTGTTTTCTTGAATAGTGGAAAGCTGTATGTACTTCTGTGAGCTTCTTTTAAGTCAAGACTCTAACTACTTAGAAGTGAAAGAAAAAGGGCCCGACTAAGAGGAAAGCTCCCAATTAGTGTTATTGATGGGTTTTAGCAGTTTGCTGTAACGAGGATATAACTAGGATATAGTGAATTTAGCTGCACAAAACTATTTTGAAAAAAAGAAAAATAATGAGAGTGTAACCCATATGTAGTGGATTTAGCTGCAGAAGACTATTTAAAACAAAGAAAAAATATAATTATTTGTAAGTATCCCATTGACATATATTAACCTTATAAGAGACATGTATGATGGTGCAAAAACATGTGTGAGGACTCATGAAGGAACGACAGACTTCTTTGAAGTTAATATTGGGTTACATCAAGGATTAACTTTAAGTCCATACTTATTTATAATGGTGATGGATGAGTTAACAAAACATATTCAAGATGAAGTACCTTGGTGTATGTTATTTGCAGATGACATTGTATTAGTGGAGGAGTCTAAGGAAAAAGTTAATAGAAAATTGGAACTACGGAGAGAAACATTAGAAAGCAAAGGCCTCCGACTTAGTAGAACAAAGACAGTATATATGGAATGTAAGTTTGATCATTTGGTTACTTCAAAGGACATAAAAATTAAAATCAGCACACATTGCATTCCCCAAAAGGAAAGTTTTAAATACCTAAGGTCAATTTTTCAGAGTGATGGAAGAATTGATGGAGATGTTAAACATAATTAATGCTGGTTGGTTAAAATGGAGAGGAGCATCTGGTATTCTTTGTGATAAGAATATACCATTAAAGTTAAAAGATAAATATTATAGAGCAGCAATTAGACCTGCCATGTTTTATGGTTCTGAGTGTTGGGCAGTTAATCATCAACATGTACAAAAGATGTCTGTGACATAAATGAAGATGTTGAGATGGATGAGTGGTCATATAAGAAAAGACCGTATACATAATGAGGTTATTAGAAACAAATTAGGAGTGACACCAATAGAGGATAAAATGAGAGAATATCGTTTAAGATGGTTTGGACATATAGAAAGAATATCAAAAGAAGAACCAGTAAGAAGGTTAGAAAAACTAAATTTGGAAAATATTAAAAGAGGTAGAGGACGACCACAAAAGTGTTGGAAAGAATAAAGAATGATCTAGCTTATTGGGAGTTAACTGCTAACATGGCACACGATAGGGATCTGTGGAAACAAAGAATCCATGTAGCCGACCCCGTCTAGTATGGGAAAAGGTTTAGTTGTTGTTTTGTTTAGTTCCAAGAATTAAGAAGAAACATAGATCCAACACATTTTGACATTGGAAGGTTGTGTTAGCAGTATAAATCAATAATGTGAAAACCGCATGTGTCAGGGTCCAACATGCAAAGATCGCACTGCATCACATGATACAATACAATGTTCATTTTTTCAAAATTATTTAATGCTTTAAAAATAAAAATAAAAACAAAAATTAACAAGTACAAACAACACCCAAACAGTGCCTTCAAATTTTCTTTTAAAGTACGTCTCTATATTTGTTAATTTTCTAATATTCATATACTCAGATTGTCATGGTCCACTTGCAGTACCTTCAAATTTTTAACTACAAAAATCTACCATATCCAAAATATTCCCAAAAACAGTGCCTCTATTCCAGAAGGCAAAAGCCTGAATAACATGTTAGCATCCAGATATTCCAACATTGGGTTATTTTTGGAGCAGTATATTTAGTGATATTATTTGTGCCCTTCAGATTGACATTGTCGTGGTACTGTCAGAATGTCAATGAGATTGTTGATGGCAGATTATTGTATCTGGAGTACCTTGGTCCTTATTTTACTGCTTTAGTGTCAAATCCCAGAGGTCCTAGAGGCTGGCTTTTCAAGGCTTGGAAGTTCTGAAAAATGAGGTTCATTGGCGTGTCTAGGATTGTGCATATTCGATCCTCAGAATTTCAGTACCTGAGATGCCCTTTGAGTGATTTTGAATATGAAGACACATCAACAGCTAAATTCTCTCTGAGTGCTGAAGGACATGTATACACTTGAGTGGAGAAATTTTGAAATCTTCTAGCACTTAATAGTTTTTCAAAAAGATGGCAGAGTCAGCTTAGATGAAAGAAATTACTGAATACAGGCTGAAATTAGGGCTGTCTGAGTTGGAAAGAGGTTACCTTATGATTGCAAGTGGTCCTTGGACTGGATCCATGAAGAATGAATATATGTCCACCCCTGTTAAATGGGAATTTAACTGAAGGGGCAGATATGGCTTGTTACGCAATGAGATTATACTAGCCTCCATAAAAGAATTGTGAATTTGGATGTCGGAAGAACATGGCAAAATCTTTTCTTTTTCTAGACTGCTTTCCTGTTTCACTTGCCAAGTTCACATCTAAATCTTCACTTAATTTGTGTTGGAGGATGAACTGTATTATTTTTACCATACCTTGATCCAATTAGAAGAGAATATAGAACTGAAAACAGAGAAACATTGGCATCTAGCAAACTGTTTCTATGGCTGCTGGTAGTTAGTAATGCGCAGGAAACTGCAGCTTGTAACTCCTACATTAGTTTTCTCTATAGAAGCTTGAGGACATTCATAGGAGTCCACTTTCATATTTTATAATGGTGTGGACTTGAGAAAATGTTCATGAATTCCTGTAACAGTTTTAAAATTTGGTTAGAGCAGCGGTTTGACAAGAAAGCCCACTCGCCTATGGAGGTGTAACTCATCTTTCTCATCTAAACTTCCCTCCCATCTCATTTTCTTGGCATGGAAGAGGATAATTTTTCTGTCATTATTGCCATTATCATCAATCAGACTTTTCCTTCCTTCCCATGAAATAGATAGGCCCCAAGGGGTTATGGTGGCATGATCCTAGGGACTACAGTCATGGAACATTTAACATACATCCATGAAATAGATGGCTGGTATATCTGCATTTATGATGAATTATATTCCACTTTATTAAACTAGCCGCATTCAGAGTGTTAACTCACCTGGCAGTCGTACGTGCATACCTGGCTTTTTTCTCCTCATTGTAACATAAAAAGATAACTAGACCTTTATCATCATTTTTCGAACAATATTTCATACCCTGCTTACACATTGCACTAATTAATGACAAGAATGGAAGTCATTTAGTTAATTGGTAATCTGCTCTCTTTTTTTTTCCTTTAGAGATTTGATTCATAAATGCTGACCTGCAACTTGTGACCCCTTGACCTTGTATAAACGAAGGACACAGTCTATACTCAGCAACACAAATGGAAAATACATCTAGAGCTGTTATTGAGAAGCTCTTCCTGGATGTGACTGATTTTTGTAACTAAGAACTGCACAACAATGACCTCACCAACAAGGAGTAACAAAACAAATCATGCTGCTAGGCTAATTTGAAGATTTCAACTTTTGGTTTTTCTCAAACGTGAACATGTCTATGATAGTAGAACATGCTAATTGTGAAATTTGAAGCATGATTCAATCCTACTATGATAATTGAAGAATGGACGTCTTTGAGAAGCTTCTGATTGTGTAGTCTGCAATGCTGTGGTAATAAATCCAAATGTATTGTGCTTCTCTTGCTGAATGGTTGATCAAGTAGCTAGGCTTTTAAGTTGCATGATTTGATGCTGCTTGAAAAATGCTCAAAAAGTCTGTCGCTTTGTTTAACCAGTGCTTGTTTTTGTACTTTAGCAGCAAAGCAATCTGAAGGCTGTTAATGAAATTTAATATTTACATTTCTTTCTTGATCTGACTGATCTCAAAAAGTTGCATGATTTGATGTAGCTATTTTTCAGGTTTTTAGTTCATGGATGCACTTTTGTGCTGTTCGTGTTTTTGCAGAGAGCATCCCAAGACATGGCTTGCCACCATCCTTCTTGGTAATTGGGTCTTCTTCCTAAATTGTTCCCATGTAGTACGATGATATTGACAAAATTTTGGTGTCTTAATCAGGCAGTGGTATTAGCTCCATCAGCCAAAAATGAGAAGGTTTAGGCGTATCCTGGAGAGCCTGTGTGGGAGTGCACACAAGTAAGATACTACATTCGCTGCTTTTCATCTGATGCTAACTAGTACATTTATTTAATTATTCTGACCTTTCTATAAAATCAAAATTTCCATTTTAACGGTTTCTGGCTTATAATTCCAAATTTCCAATTTCCAACTCCTACAGGTAGGATGCTGTCATGAAAAGGAATTTCTGTTTCTGTTATGTTCTTTTCATGACATGCAGTCTCCAGAACCAAAAATCAAATTCACCTGAATAATTTTTCCCCAAAAGATACCTAAGATGTACCGAACATTTGGTTTAGCTTTTATTTCAAGGATCGAGAAAAATAGACCCTCTCCTTGTGTTTCCTCGTACCTAATGTTACAACTGTACTTGTTTCCTGCGGTATTGCTGATGGATTATCTTTTCAGCTTCTATCTAACTTAACTTATTTGTGATATTCCAGCACTTTCTGGAAATCTGAGGATGAAATCTCATTGACTGGTGTTGGAGGTGAAGCTGATGCACAACCGTACGTCTCTTTCACGATTAACTTCGTGTGATTATAGAAAGACTGCTTATGTTTTTTGTTAATGATGCCTGAGGAACTCCGGTCTCCAATAAGTAACATAAGGAATTATTTACCACTGTATAATATTTTTTCATACATATTAGGTTGTTACAGAATGTGGTACTTATTTATTACTGTAACTGCCTGAAGGATCTCAAATTTTTGTAGTCTGAACCTGTTACTGTATTGGCTCCTCCAGAATGTGGCTTTTGCTGTTTTTAGGTCAAGTCTAGATCTCTTAAGATCGTATGTGGATTTACTCCATATTGATCAGTTTCATTTCTAGGGGCAAATTAGGAGTAAAAAGAAAAATCTTATCTATGTTTTAATATTGAAGACGACGTTCTATATGGAGGAGTAAAATTCACTCGGATCTCTTTCCATCTATGAAGCGTGCACATTATACATATATACAACAAAATGGTGATGTGACGGTGGGTCTCAGATGACTACAAATTGGGTATGGTGATTGGAGGTGACGTCATGTCCAGTTGAATTATGATCTTATCTGTGAATCGTCCATCATTTTCACTCCATTGCTATTATAACAACTCTCTGTTTTGAATCAAGCTGGGATTAGTTGCGTATGGTTCAAACCCAAAGCCTGCTAATTCTGTTCATTTGACCTGATATCCTTGGGCCCTACCAGAGGATTCTGTGATCTGCCTTGAGAGACTGATTTTGGATGGGCCTTTTGTCTTGTGCATTTATCATGAAAATTAACATTCCATGAGTTCCATTGAGCTTGTTCTTCCTGAAAAGCCTTGCGTGCCTGCGCATTTCTTGGGACCTGTCCGTTGCGTACGGGCATACACCGATGGAGGAGTAATGTGTTTTGAGTTTGTACTGAGCGTGTCTGGATTCATTATCTTAGTTTCGCATTTGGTGCTTTATTGACACAGCAGAAACATGGAGTTTTCCAAGTTTTCACAATATCAGTTAGAAACTATAATGGATTTAGACTTTCAAGAATGGCATCCAATAAGATCTGCTATGCATGATCTTTTGATGCACTTCATATTTAAGCAAGTGAGAAGTTATTGGTATTTGGTAAACACTGATGTCAGGGAGGCTCTGTGGGTCCTAGAATAGTGCAAGGGCTTTTGGTTTCTGAACCGCCACTCTCTTGAGGGCAAGAGTCGTTATTCTCATAGTTTTAATTTCAGGTCCTAGACTTGGAGTTCAGTTCTGGGGTTGGTCCAAACCCCTCAAATCAGGAAGGCATACGACGGTGCAGTGCTAATCTCAGGAAACATTGAGATGGGACAAGCATGGTCATTTAGTGCAGTCCCAAAAGGAGATCCAACCTGTAAACGGATGCATTGCAGTCCTCACTTGATAGAAACCCAGGGAAAACAAAAACAAAGAAAAGAAAAAAGAAATTAACTCTCTTACTACCGCAACATCTGCACTTAGTTTTTGGATATCGTAACGTAAACAAACAGGTTGCAGTTCTTGCATTGAAAAAGAAAAGGAAAAAGGACGGATATTTGTTATAGCAGAACGAGCAATATGGCAAAGCAAGATGAGAAACACAAGTCAGAGGAAGACGTTAATTGCATATTCGAACTGATACACTAGAGCAACCAGAGGAAACATTCTTTGAACAGAACATGTTAGACAAAATCAAACTCAATTCTGAATCCTTGTCAAGCCATGAAATCAATAGAGGCACACATATAGATAGACAGAGATACATAGTACCTATTAGCTTTGTGTATTCAAAACCTAAAGAATTCTCTAGTGGCTGAATGTCTTGGCCTCTAATTATTGAGGTTCACAGATAGAAAACTCTCGAGTTGTTCCAGTGTCTATATTCATCTAAGATGAGACCTTTCCTATCACCTTGCGTATAAGCAAATACACTATATATATATATATAGAGAGAGAGAGAGAGATGTTACGTAGAACTCTTTTTGTTTTTTGAGGCAAAAGGGGAGACCGTCCTATTCCATTCTAGATTGCATGCCTTAAAAACATCTTATAAATGCCAAAAGGAAGAGGAAATTGACATGATGAAATAAAGCAAGCTTGTGTATACAGAACATGACAATCATACCTCGCAGGAATAAGTGCAAGATAAGAAACTGCTGGAGGGAAAATCTGAAGCACAGTATATCCAACAACAAGTAACACGGCTAATCCTTTACAGAGATTGGTGAATCCAGAGAAGTTGCTACTCTTACTCAGAGAGGCTACTTTTGGAGGGGCCGAAATGATCCAATGTAAAACCCTTAAGTTGAACCTTAGCTACCTGTGCCTATGCTTGATATCACCTTCAGCAGTGCCTTATCTTTTGTGACTGTCAACTACCGCTGCTAGAGGTATTATGCGACTTCAGGTCACAGTCAGGCAGTAAGGAAAGGCCTCATCGGTGATTAGTTGAATGCAGTGTTTGCCTTCACAAACACTTTGTCACTGTCTTGAGCACCAAACCTTTTCTATTTTTATGGGTCTTCATTTAATTTGTACTTGGAACTTGCCAACAGGAAGTAGAAATGTACACTTTTAAAAAATCTCACTTAAGACTAGTTGATTTGCAGGTTTTAGTAAACATGAATCTCTAAACTTTCCATCCTTCAACTTGGTAGCTCGCTGTCAGGTCACTCAAGTATTGGTTTTGAGGCCAAAAGGAGGACCAAAAGAGTAAGATCTATTTACATTTTCTGAGAGTTCAACTTTACAAAGTTCGTCTGAGAGTAGAGAACTCAAGAACCCTATTAGCGAAATCAGTTTCTTTTAGCTTGATCTAGATAAGGTGTAGCTTGGACATTTGGAGAGGTGGCGAAAAGACTGAAAGTCTAGATAGTGAGCACCTTAAGATAGTAACAAAAGAGTTAAAACTATAGAAAGGAGACGATACAATATGATTTTTTTGTTTTGAAAGTCAAAATAAATATGATCTTGCTATTTACTATTTTGAGCGAATTTAAAATGTCACAAGATCGAGCTCAACCCTGATTAAGATCCCATCAATCTCATCCCACTTAGTGTGGGAGAAGGCTTGGTTTCAGTTCTGTTCATGTTAGCTTGATCTAATCTGAGTTAAACTGCTGCAAGTGAGAAGGTATAGAAACAACCAACTTTCGTATGTCCAATCAAGAACTAGAAAGCGGCTTTCAGAGAGAGAGAGAGAGAGAATGGTTTCAAATGTACTACATTCATACATATTTTCAATCCAAAATCACAAGGATCATAACGAAATGCGTTCATATGCCTAGAGGGATCAAAGCCCTGCGGCATACTGCATTTGTAAGGGATTAGGCTCTGAATCTCTTATAGTAAGTCGGGGTTTTGGTTGTTGGTCACAGGGGTCTGCCTGACTTCGAAAGAAGGATTGCAAGAACCAATCAAAATAAAACAAGTGTCGAGGGCAGACCTATTTTAGAGAGCAAAGTGAAGTATGTATTTTACTCGAAATTTGATTTTTTAATTTATATAAGAATACAAATACTTTGTGAATGCAGAATACAAATACACCACCTAAAATAATTATTAGATCCGCTACTGTCGAAGCATTTAATAAACAGTGATAATGGTGATAGCGGTCATTCCAAACTCAAAAACGGAACTGTCTTTTCATTTAAAAGCTGCCAAAAGTATGTTTTGACACGTTGAAGATCAGACAAGCCCACCTACACGAAACTTCATCACTCTTGCTCTAGACTCGTTGACTGCAACATGTATTTGGACCCCGAATGTCATTTTGAACGGCTTTGGGATCTCGTTTCCACTGTTGTGACTGTAGCCATGAGGCAGTGCTTGGCTTGCTGCAGACACATTCATTCAATGAGAGAGAGAGCCATACGACAGACTCTGGCTAATGGCTCTTCCTTTCTCCCTGTCTCGAAGGGTATGGGCCCCCGATTTCCTTGCCTCCCCTAACATCTCTGCATAGCGTGGGCCAACCATGCCTGCTGCAGAAACATTTTCTTTTTTCTCAAAAAAAAACTTGGATTTTAGAAAATTGAAACTTATATAATATCTCGTAGAACAACAGTATGGATGTGTGCTGGTTGACAAGATCTCTCTATCTACCCTTCTCTCTCTCTTTATATATGTATATATAATGTTGTATGGGTGAACAGGTGTCAGTATCGGTACAAGATGCGCACAAGGTCACCCAACTGTGTTGGTTTCCTTGCTTGTGCACGCATTTTTGTGCAGGTAAAAACTTTTCAAAGATAAAATACACTTACTATAAGGTAGTGGAAACTCGTAGTGCACTATACAACATTGTTGATTTTTTTATAATTTTATATTTTTCAGATTTTTTTTCCAAATTCCTTGTTCTTCAACATTAATGAATAAATATTGTATCTTCGAACAACATCATAATATGCGCTTGTCAAAACCTTGTATGGTACACGGAAGATATATATTTCCAGAACACTGGTGTTTCCATACCCATATCCGAAAGCTTTCCCCTTCACCTGAAATAAATCCTATTAGCTCAATTTTCTAAAATTAGAAAAATCTGTGGCTAAGTTAAAATGTCATGTTTTTTAAAAAAAGGCATGAAAATGAAAGACCATACTGAGAGTGGCATCAATGAATAATAAAATGAAAAATTATTTAAGATGATTTAGCTACAAAGATGATTTAACGTACAAAGATAATCAAAGAAAACTCCGATAAGAAGGTATGAGTGGTAAAAATGTTAAGAGAGAAAGAAAAAGACAATAAAGTGTTGGAATGAAAAAAGAATAATCTAGCTTATGTTGAGTTAACTGTTGGTATAACACATCTAAAAAAGACTTAATTTTATGGAAAGGAAAGTAAAATTTTGTTTGACGAAGAAAAAACCGATGGTATTTTGGATCACATGGTTGTCACTTGTTGCAGGGTCTCCTTACCGTAATTTTAGAAAACAAAAATAGAGTTTAGTGCATGTTCAAAATGATGTGTAGTATTTGTAAAAAAAGAAAAAGTTATATGTGTTATATTATAAGGTAACTATTGATATTTTTGTAAAGGCCATTAAATACCCAGACATTAAGTTGTTTCCTTTCATGTTTCTTCTTCTACAGCTGATCACACATTTTATTCGTTTAACTTCTGTAACTTTGTCTGCTGTTGCCTATTAGTGCATGTTAGTGCATGTGTTAGATCAGTGCCATATTTCTTGTTGTGCATGAAATGATTATCTATGTGTGTGTATGTGTGAAGCTGGTCGGGCAGGCATAAAGATAAGCGGCAAGGATCCTAGCAAGGGGCTCAAGATCAACAAGGGTTCAAGAGGATACGTGAAAAGATCGCTGACAGGATGGATCATTTTAATGATGCCATGATGATAATCTTTCCTTTCAAACAACAAAACACAGAAAGCATCAACGCATTTCAATTAAGAAATCGACGTCGCAGGTGAATAATTTTAATTGGAGTCGCTTGAAAATACTGATTTTTTTTCTAATCACACTTGTACTAAGAGAAAAACAATCATTTGGTACACTTTATTTCATGCCAGTATCCAACTCACAAAAGTTGGTCGAGTTATACACTTTATTTCATTTGGTACGCATTTGGTACACTAGAAAGAAGCTTGGGTCCAACTTATATAGTTTATATATGGAGTAGTGCAATACTCGGATGCAATGTTGAGCACATAAATTAGTCCATGCGAACATGCTCCTCCCCCTCTCTCTTTATATATATATATAGAGAGAGAGAGAAAAAAATTAGTTCATGCCAGCATCAATCTAACTGTTTGATCTTGAAGGTGAACGGTTAAGATCAAATTAAAAAGCAAAAGTAAATCTTATGAGATGAATTAATTGTGCCTATAAATAGTACCAATATACTTTTTTGTTTCTTAAATTTGAATTTCAACGGTCGATCTCACGGATCAAACGGTTGAGAATTTTGAGAATGTTTGAGAATGAATTGATGTACACATTAATTATGCTATATACAATGTATATGTACATATATATATATATATATATGTGTGTGTGTATACACATAATATATAGTTCTTGAGTTTATAATCCCTAAAAGGTAACCTTTCATTTGTAAACCTTTATAAAACCGTAGCCGAAAGAAAAAGTGTAATTGTCAATTATAAAGCTTTTGGCAAGATAATAGTTATTTCTACCAAAAGCGTATGCAATCTACGCTATGATTTTTCCGTGTTGGAATGCAAATCATCGTTTGCATATCTATACACACATATACGTGTGTGCGTATTCGAATAATTTTTCTAAGGGAGCACCAATCAAAATTTATTATATAACGACAGGAATATATATATATATATATATATATATGTGTGTGTGTGTGTGTGTGTTTGATAGCTTTGTGATGGTACAAGCGTGCCCGTACCTTTGCGCAAGTCATGGCCATTCATGGCGTACCAAGTTCTTTGACATCCTACAATCGTTTACACCTGTGCGTGTAATGTGCGCACACAGACGCACATTTGGCCTTTCTAGCATGGCGACTTGTCGAAGTATTCCGGCACACACACACACAGACGGATTATCAACCCTCCATTCGTTGAAGTCCTGTACTAAGATTATCAAAAGATGATGAGAAAGCAACACCGTTTGATTTGTTGAAGTCGTCGGATAAGCAGCTAAGAGTTCGACTTTTATGGGCATTTTACAAGTCAACACGCAGCACAGATCCTGCCAGTGAGGGTCATGGGCCTTAGAACCTTCTGCTGGATTCTTCCAACTGATCAAAAGACAGTTTCTTTGAGTCATCCAAGTTATAGAGCAACCGGAGACAGCGATGTGTTGTTTATATATGAGATTTTTCTAACAAATCGGCTAGTATTAAATGGAAGGTACAAGACGTGCTGTTTAGAGGAGATTATCGAATTCGTCCGACTCCAACACCAATTTCATGACAATCAATCATGTATCAGCCTCGAGATAGCAAGAGATTGGTGCTAAAGACAGTGACGAAGACATCAAGGGGATCAAAATGGTGGGAAAAGCCCTGCGGGCTTCTAAAGAGTAAAGATATAGTACACAGATGAATCCGTAGGCTACAATATTAGAAAGTTTGCCCAACTTCATGCAAAATTGTGGCATCCTAAAATTTTACTGGATCCGTCGCTGCAACAATTCAGCTATCTGTGCTGTGTACACATCCCAATCTCGTTACAAAGACAAGTTGGTTAAGGAACCAAAAGATGGCACCACTTTGCATATAGCACGCAGGCACGCAATCTGTTCCTGCTGGTATAAAGTTGCATTAAATCAATTTTACTTGGAAATGAAAGGGACACGCATTCGTTGTCCCTTATGTATGTTCTTCTGACACTTTCACAAAGAAACCAGCAGAAGAGGTTTATGGAGGTTAAATGAGTTTCAATCAAGCTTTTTCAATATATTTGTCCATGCTCATATCTACCATCCATTGTTTTTCAGTGTCATGCCTTAAAAATTTTGAAATTATACTCATAACTATATATATATATGTATATGTATATACTCATCTTTAGAAATGAGTGTGTGAAAAGTATTCAATCACTCTGTATATGTATATACATATTTATATACTCATCTTTAAAAATCTCAATCATTATCTATTAAGTTAAAATATGAAAAGTAAACATATCAATCAATAAACCGCCTTTAACTTTTTCACTTTTGAACTCAAAATATGATTGAGATTTTCATTGATATATATATATATATATTCACAAGGAAACTAGCTTGTTGTTTTCACGACAAAGTTTTTCCATTTCTAATAAAGCTTTCTTGTGAGAATGGAACATGTAACACAACTTTGAGAAAGATGCATTTGCCTGTATAGATTAAAACTAATATATATGTGTGTATCTATTTATGTAGAGAGAGATGATAAAAGCTGAGCATTGTTCAGGAGGCCAACTCAAATGTTAAAATATTCACTCAGTTCATTGGTTGGCAGAAATATGAAAATATATATAACCGAGCTACGGCGGTTGTATCAGACACAAAGAAAGCATGACTTCTTTTCAATGGAACCTTAGATAAAGCTGATCTATTTTCTACTCGTGAGAGAGAGGCAGACTCTCCCACACTAGTAAAAGAGTCATTCGACCCTTATAATAATAAAACCCTTGTGCACCTATTCATGAACAGGTGGGTTTCTGGCTTGTATAGTCTGATAAAACTTATTTTGGTACGTAAATGGACGTTCACGAGCCAAATAAAGAAGCTCGAAGTCTAGCCGAGACACAAGCAGCTCTTCTTTTTGAGAGCTATACTTATACTGCAGGACGCATAAAATCAATATAAACACGTAGAATTGACTACAGATATTAATACGCATTTCCTTGTGAACACTCGATGCTACGAATGTATGGAAATCATAAGATCTCTTGGACATCATTATAAAGAAAAAAACCTTCTATTCCTAATGCACAAGCCGATGCCATGCAAATGTGGGCATCTGACAAGGCACTTACTGCAGCCAAAAATAGCTAGAATTTTAGAAAAGAAAAAGAACGCACATCCAGACCAGCCTTATGTGCAATGAGCGGTCGGAATACCATTTATTCCGACTGTTGCTTTGATCGACAAATTCCGACTGTCTATGGAAGAATACCGATTGTTCGGACTGTCACGGTTTCGACATTTCAGTTTCTTACTATTGAGGCAGTCAGAAGAATTACGTTTACGACGGCCAAAATTATGTTTTCCAGTGGTTCTCAACAGTCGGCATAGGCTCAACGACAACGGTTGGAATTTGGTCCTATTGTAGAGGTGAGTAATACCTATTTGTTTCACGCCATACATCAGTTGCATATACATTTTTACAGAAAGTTGCACATGATTTGCATGTTTCACATCCTATTTAGCATGTTGGCATTGAAAGATGTCTAGTAACTTATTGGAGAAAAGTTGGTATTATACAAATAAAAGATAAAACCACAGAGATATAAATATAGACATGATGAAATAGAGTTTGGTAACAAGTTATGAGATGTTAGATGACAAACACTGAACATACCACAACAATGTTGGAGAGAAGCAGAAAATAAGAATCTATGTAGCCGACCCCACTTATAAGTGTGGGATAAGGCTTGCTTTGGATTTTGTTTTTTAGTTTTTCATAACAATAAAAAATTGATGGAGATGTTATTAATGAAGGTTGGTTAAAATAAAAAAGTGTCATGTATATGATAAAAATATATCAATAAAGTTAAAAGATAAATATCATACAACAATAATAGACCTACTATATTGTGTGATTCTAAATATTGAGCAATTAATAATCATGAACAAAAGATGTTCATAGAAGAAATGAAGATACTAAGATGAATGATTAGTCACACGAGAAAAGATTGTATACATAATAAGGTTAAGATAATAAAATAAGAAAAAATCATTTAAAATAATTTAGATACATAGAAAGATGAGCAAAGAAAGTTTCGGCAAATAAGTATGAGAAACTAAATTGTGAAAATGATAAAAGAAGACCACAAAAGGTTTGGAAGAAAACAATAAAGAATGATCTAGCTGATATTGATCACCGCAACACATTATCAAACACATTATCAACCCCATCTAATATGGAATAGGCTTGGTTGTTGTTGTAGTAATGTCTTTTTGGATCTAGTTAAGGCAAAAACCAAATCAAATCTACATTGACAATTGGTACCATTCATTTGATATCCTGGATCCAGTAAATTAAATAATCCATACTCGAATGCCACCTCATGGCCTGAGCCATTTTAACTTTGATAACATCTCGCTTTCAGAATCTAAAGCTGCCCACAGCTGACAAATTGTGATTTGGATACATCTGATCTTTAAATTTCTGCTCAGTCTAAAATGGTAGCTATCATTGTTAGGCCAAATACAGCTAAGTACATTATGTGAAGAAGATTGAAAAAGACTTGACTAAGCAAATAGAGAAATAGGGAAGGCCGTAATATTGGAGTGTGGAGAAGGGTTGTTTCGGGGTTCAATATCGGATTGAACTGTGCTATGTCATGCCATAGAGGAGACAACAAAAGCATGGCCATCAGAGTTACTCTCACTGCTAGTGATGTCACAATAGCAAAGAGAAAGATCCCACTATAACTATGAGACTGGACTTGACCCAGACACCAAAGTATGGCAGATTCTCAAGGGACCGATCCTCTGGTAAGCTTATGATGATATAATCATAGTTACCGCTACGAGTTTCAGAAGGCGGTCTCCTTATAAAACTCTAAAAATTTAAATGTCATATCCTTCTTTAAGAAATATGTAAAAAGGTAGGAAAACAGGTAAAAAAATGAAGAATTAAATGAAATAAAAATGTGAAATTAATCTAGTGGGATTTTCCTGTGAGAACTCCGAGAAAAAAATTCTACTGAAAATCTTTTGTTGGTTATTTAGACTAATGATTACATATGACGATAAAGGTTCACTATCACAAAATTAAATATTTGATGCAGAGCAATCTCGACCCTGGAGGGGTCATGAACATGTAGACTGAGTCACGACATTCAATCTTCTGTGCTGGAAAACTGAGAGGAACATCATGGCAATGTAAACTGAGATCTAGACGACAAGCGAGCAAAGTATGCACTTGTTTCTATATATTTCTCTCTCTAGATTACTATAATTTACAGTACAAGCAAATATAGTACATCAATGAGGGAGAAGAAGGCGCCAATCTCCAATAACCATAACCATACACACAGAGAGAGAGAGAGATTCCAAATAGTTCCATAGTCATCTCATGTCTAGACTGATAAGAATGGTAAAGTGACAAAAGGGGAAGAGGGTAAAAGGGTAAAAAGTAAAAAAGGGCATTTTATTTGGCTCCGTAGTTTTCTTATTGCTGAGTCTCTCTCTCTCTCTCTCTCTCTCTCTCTCTCTCTCTCTCTCTCTCTCTCTCTCGCAGTCAGTGTCTTCCAGGACAACACTGGATGTTCAGGTGAAGATGCTCCCTCTCATTGAAACTTTTGGGAGCCATATAATTTATTTTCAAGTGGTGTCTCTCTGAAACTGCTGAGCTTGGTCATACAATGTCTTCTCTTGAAAGAACTGCAATAAATAAATGAAAATCTATCAAAATAATGAAATAGATGCTACTGACCGTTCTTGAGCAAGATCTACTGAAACAAACCCATGAGTGATGCTTGATCAGTGAACCTGAATGTCTGGTTCTCCATTATCTGTTTAAGACCCCATATCTCCCTTTAGTAAAACCATATTAAAGTTGTAAATTTGTTCGCATTATCTGCTTATTTTTTTAGTTTCGGGAATAGATTATGGTATTTGAAGGTGCTTATAGTTCCCTTATTTTTCATACCTGAGATACAGAGTTTTGATTCTGGTCATGAAGTAAAAGAGAACAATCTGAAGTGTTTAACAAGGAGATATCAGCGAGATCGTTTGAAATGTGAAAATCTGTCGAATCAACAACTCCGGAAATTCTTTCAGACTGAAGAGCTTGTAGTGATACAGATATGTTCTGCATAGCACAATAGTAGATTAGAAGAGTAGGGGACGGTGTAAGACGGAGAAAGTTACGCCCTAGTGAAGAGAATTTCCACTGAAGATGTTACCTCTGGGTTAATCTCGTGGACGTCGGAATTGCTGAAGTTGTACACCATAGGATTCATTGAAGCAAGCTTCATTGACAGAAACTAGAGGTCCATAAAAGTATAAAATTTCAATTTTAATCGCCAATAAAAGGTAAAATTTTCAATTTATTGAGGTACAGAAACAGTAAAATTTGATTAAAAAATGCAGTAAAATCTACAACTTGTTACCTCTACTTGATTTTGTAAGGACTGAACATAGTTGATTATTTCATCCAACAAGAGGGCCTTGCCTGTAACCTGTTCAACAGCAACTTTGCGAAAGAAATTTCTAAAGGGGAGAAAAAGAAAGAAACCTGAACATATCTGTTTTTCTAGGCAAGCTGGGGTTAGGCCCCGGAGCCCTAGCAGATGAGCCCCTTGGGTATCGAGCTCGTGACCTTAAACTTGAAGGTTCATTCGAGTCGACCCCTTTTCCAGGAGTTTAGCGGCTCGTGGTGCTAAAAACCTGAACATATCTTTGATTTGACAAACCTTGTCACAACCAGGAACAAGTG
This sequence comes from Brasenia schreberi, assembly GCA_036023115.1. Lineage (NCBI taxonomy): Eukaryota > Viridiplantae > Streptophyta > Magnoliopsida > Nymphaeales > Cabombaceae > Brasenia > Brasenia schreberi. The sequence continues at coordinate 20,829,528 of JAYKKT010000079.1, read as the reverse complement.
TCTGCAACATCTTCATCCTCTCACTGATCTTTTCTCTTCTCACCTTAAAACAAGCATAAGAATAAAAAGCATTAGCAAAGAGTTGATCTCTTTAAGATCAAAATAGATTGTGCAGACTAATATTACCCTCTCTGCAAGGCTATGACTATCAGTTGCTTGACCCCTTCTTGCTCTCACGTGAATATAGCCCTTGCCTGAGTTCTCATCGTCCTTAGTTTTAACAGTAACCTTTGCTTTTTTCCCGCTCCCATTCTTTGTTCCCTACAAAATTCAATAGTTAAAGTTTCAAACACCCACAAAAAGAGGCCATGGATTTCTATATATTTTGTATCATTTTACTTTTCCGGTTTCTTGGTTTTACCTTAACATTGGAGTTCCTTTTCTTGGTCTCCGTAGATTTTTGGTCCTCACCGTGATTGGACCTCTCCTCAGATTCCTCTTCCTTCTTCCGTTGAATATTTTCTTCTTTCTTCACCAGCTGATTCATAAAAATGTCATTATATGCATGAGGAACAGAGGAGTCATCCATCATGCCATCAAAAGCAAATGGCTTAATGTTGTCATGAAGAGCAAAATCTACAAAAGGATGGTCTTGAAAGGCTGACATTGTTGGAAATCCTGTGAGGAAGGGGTGGGGGGGGCGAGAGAGAGAATGGTAATCAGGGAAAGTTGGGTTGCGGGAGGGAGAGTGGGGAGGTCTATATAAAGATGAGAAGCAGAGAAAGAAACGGCAGTGCATAGTCTCATGCAAGCAAACCCCTGTATGTTTGACTGGTCTTGTTAGTAGTTTTCCTTCTTGGTGTTCATGACAAAGTTCGTTATTAGAGATAATTGGATTATTTGATTGGTTTGCTTTTGATGAAGAGGGATAGTAGATCATTGAATAGCCTCTTGTACTGTACCTACATCCCCCTTCTTTCCTGTTTTCTGCAGGGAATTTATTTAAACTAATATAAATGCCGAATTTGATGCTGACATGTTTCATTACTTGTCTCGACTAGATACTATTAATGCCGTAACAGAACTGTATTCTGGTTGCATTTATTATCAAGGAATGATGATTATATGTGATTATTATAAATATAGTACTGATAAAAGATGGGATGTTTAAAGCTGCTTTTATTTAGGAAATAACTCGGATTTCATGAGTTTCTGTTTTCCTCCTCCTAATTGGAGCAATCACTGAGAAACTATGCAGAAACTAAAACGAAAAAGGAATACGAGATACGGTGAATCTCTAATATATATATATATATATATATATATATATATATATATATATCATCTTAGATGCATATTAGTGTTTGATTTATTCGATCTTTAAGATCATCGTGGAGATTTAAATCACTTTGCATTTATGTATATGATGCATTAAATGAAAAGTATAAAGATATAATGGTACATTTGATTCAAATATTCAGGGTCGATCTCAAAGATTAAATAGTAAAAATGTTTGTGTAAGAGTATATACCAACCACCGTTATACATCAACTAAGACAACTTCTCTCTCTATATATACCATTGCTTTTACAAAGATTTAAACTAAAGACTTTTTGCTAAGCAAACATTTTATGATTGAGATTTGTTTGGATATGTAAGTAATTAACATCCAAAATATATATTAGTAAATTTATTTTGATACGCTAGCACCTAACATATATGAGACTCTTTCTCTCTTTATATATATATATAGGAAAGATGGTAAATGGATTGGTGCCTAGGTATTTTGCAAGATTAGGTGTGGTTTTGAACTTCTACAAATTGTAACTGTTGCCCTTGTGTAGATGTGTTCATCTTCTTAGTGATACAGTCAATTTACTCGGAAAATTGGAATTGGAAGTTTCGCAATAAGCTCAGTTCATATAAATGACCCAGAGTCGAACTCATTTGTGACCATTTGGATTCGTGTTTGAGGTCCTCCAAATCATGCTTGCATCTATCTTTTCTATCGATCAGCTTATATGGACCAACGGGATTCGCTCTAATCTATGAAGAGGTTTACACTTTTGAATTTTGAAGAAATAAATGATTTAGATGAATGAAAACCATTTTTTATTTATGGTACTTATGAAATTTTGTCCATTAGCTTGGTTAACTTGATTTATATGAAAGATAAACCGTTATACATGTTTGAATATACATTGTTATTGTTTGGCTATCGATGAGCTTGGGTTCATGGGGTTCTTTGTTTCTATAGAGCTCAATTATATGTCATGCTAACAGTTAACTCAATATAAATTAAATCATTCTTATTGTTTCTTTATAATACTTTATAGTATTATTCTTCTTTTTAATATTTTCACCATCTAGTTTTTCGTACTTTAAGCTTTCTTTGATCTTATTTCCACGTGTCCATAATAGACCACACCGAGTAAAAGATCCATTTTACTCGTCTCCTAGGTCCAGCCACTAGTACTTTAACCATGTTCGTTGATGCATGGTCATTTTTACAAAAATCTGAACAAAAAGGAATATAACTATTGATCCCATAGTCTCTTTGTCACAAATTAAATGGATACGAGTAAAAAGCCATTTTCCACAACATCACTATTATATTATACAAATATTGTCTCATTTACTTGAAGACCATCTTCTTTTTTCTTTATAATGGGGAGTCAGGAGCAGATGCACAACCCGGGTGTTGAACTCATGACCATCAACTTGTGAGTCGACCTGCTAGCCAGATAATCACTTGCTCGTTGTGCTACATGAAGGTCCTTCTTTGTCAGCAAAGTTTGCATTCAACTAAATAAAACAGATAATACCTTCCTTTCACAGAGGAGGCTGCGTTAGGCTAACATCGGTATTATCTCATATTTTTATTTTAGTTATGAATAACCTAAAAAAAGTGTATTCAAGATGAAATACCTAATACCTTGTGCATGTTATTTATAAATGTCCCAGTGTTGATACATTTTATAAGATTAGAAATTAAAGAATCTTGAATATGATGAAATAATTTAAAAACAAAAGCTTTCTGCTTGATAGAACAAAACTAAAATATATGGAATATTGCGAACTCAGTACTTTATCTTACACACGTCATAAAATTTATACTAACGGTCATTGCATCTGAGTTTTATTCTCTGACAATTATTTAACTAATATCTATAGCTTTAGATTGGATTCGGCTCGTATCCGAGCCTTTAAAACATTCTGTAGAAGGGGTTCTAACCCATAATTTAATGGAAACAAATTCTTCGATTGTTACACATGTCAACAAAATTATCAAAATTTAGAAGTCAAACAGTTTATAAGTGTTTGTAGCCCCTCTACATTCACTGTCATGCATCAAATTTTGATGATTTAAAAACGGATTCTTACTAAATAATCCCTTCCAAACTAGATGTTGAGAGAGAGAGAGGTGTCAGTTACAGTACCTTACAGGGCAGGAACACCATTAAGAAGGATAAGGGTAGTGAAGGGTGCCATCACATTGCAAAAGCCGGCCCTCTTATTAATTAAAAAGTGACGTGAAGGGCACAACGAGTTGCAGTCTTTCGAAGAAGCTAACCGGGGTTCTTCTCCTTTCCTCTGAACCGATCTTAATGTCCGAACCACGCTTAAGCATTCGGCTTCCTTTGAATTAACTATAGCACTTTTTTTGTTGTAATCTTATAGGGAGTTGTGAGCTGATAAGTCAATATGCAATGAAGCCATAAATCACTAAAATCTTTATAAAATCTTATGCAGCTCCAAGTCAAAAGAGAGAAAAGACTACTCATCAGTTTTTTTTAGGTGGTGGAAAAGATATCGCCACCGACCCATCTCTCTTTAGGAACAGGAACCAGTAGTTTTGAACCACCTTTTTCACTTTGCTTGGTGGGTCTCTCTCTCTCTCTCTCTCTCTCTCTCTCTCTCTCTCTCTCTCTCTCTCTCTCTCTCTATCTATATATATATTATAGAGGTTACACATTAAAATCAAGCATATTGTTATCCTTAGATCTGTATCTAAAAGCTATTAGTTTGTTCCACGGGACATTGCACTCTTTACATTAAGATTGTGAGATCCTTTAGCATGTAGGTGAGCTAGACTGGTTTAAGCAGAGGTCCGCGTACAGTCTTTAGTTAGTAAACCCAAAAGCTAGGGGAGGATTTTTAGCTTCAGAAAGCATTTCTCAATACTTGCTTTATTATTTACTGGGACGTGAATGCGCGCGAGAAGCCAGCAGAATGATCGGCTGAACAAATGCTAGGGTTGCTCCCTTTTAGATCATCACAGCACTGCTTTATTATTTAAGGGAAAGTGGGTTGATCGATTCTATCGCAAAGAATCCGATGCATGACTGCATAATATAAGGAAAGCGCAGACCAAAAAAAATTCAGACAATTAATAAATTTGCTTATTTAATTTCTTAATGTGGCACCCAAATGTTAGAAATATCAATTACATTGACAAGATAGATCATGACTTCTGAAAAATTATCTGCTGCCTTATATATATATATATATATATATATATATATATATATATATAGAGAGAGAGAGAGAGAGAGAGAATCTAGTTCGCATGCGTGTTTCGTGCACATCTCAAAACAAAAAGTATGTTTGTGAATCGCATATAACCTTTTAAAAGTACATTTCTTTTTTTTTGTTTTTTCTTCCATTTGTTAATAACGTTGATCGGATAGGAGAAGCTAGTGGTTGAGCTTGTTGATGCATGGTTTGCTACACAACATGAAGAAAATGTGAACGAAATGGTTTTCATCTCAGCTCGATTGCTTGAGCAGCTCATGTTGGTTCCTACATATTATGCCTTATAAAGTACTCATCTAGGTATAAGAAAAAAAAAGCATGATGTCCTAGATGTTTGAATGGTTAAGCCCTTGCTGAGGAAGTAAAATGTGTCTTATAAAATGCATGGTACTGAATCAATAAAAGAACAATCTTATGTTAATAAAAATTATGTTTAAAATGGAAGTACCTATATAATTATTAAAAAGCGATGTAAGCTATACCTTTATTTGCAAAAAAGTAAACTTTTACTTGACATAATTATTATATGCACACCCTTTTCACTATCCACCAACCTTTTCTCCAAAGTACTCGAAATACCCCTTACATCATCCTTCTCCTTTCTCTCTCTTACAAATGCACATCTACCGCATGATTGTGGCGTCATTTTTGGAAACTTTACACATTTCAGGTGTTACTGATTTATATTCAACATGAAAAAGAAGAACAGTTCAATTAAATAACCAATGAACTAAGGAATCCTCAAAATAATCTAACAACATTTCCTGTCGAATTGGAAAATATATGAAGAATAAAATCTATTGTATTTGAGGTTGAATAATTGATTAGACACGAAAAAATGAGTATTATAAGTCTCTCATTAGATCTTATTCTTTCACATCTTCTTTTTCATTGGAACACCATAGTCAAGGAGAAAAAATCTGTATATCACAATATGGCGGTTCGGTTCTTCAAATTGGTTTTATGTTGTTAGATGAAAAGGGTATTGATTGTTAGCATTGGTTTCATGCATCTATTTGGATCAAGCTGTTTTCCATGGTCTAAACTTCAACTAGATTCATGCATTGACAATGATTTAGAGAGAATCAGTCAACCGAACTGAACCATACCATCTTTTTGGCTTGCTTTACTATCCTGATATAATTCGGTTCAGTTTCGGTTCTCGAATTCTCTCTCCATACAGTTTTTAGCCTGACCAGCTACCATTACTTTTTATGTCTACAGGCCCAAAATAGAAAATTTCAGAAGAGGTTTTTCAAGTGCTTCTCATCACAACCCAGTTTGAATTTATTGCCTTCCATTATCAACAAAATGTAATATAGCTGGTAGCCAATTGGTACATCTATATTTGAATTATTCACTAACATTTATTGTTCCCCACCACTAAGTGGGTGCAAAAAGGATGATATGATATCATACCAAATCAAGTACACTTTGTCTAAGTGAAAACTATGCAAAATTTCATAATTAAATAATCAATCAGCACGTTGTGGGCTCATATGAAGACACTGAATAGAAGATCATATAATTGTCATAGTCATCTAATGCAATTGGCATTTCAAAACTGTTGTTCTCTCTTCTTCCAATGCTTCTGCATCATACGCAGTGCCCTTTGTGAGCAGTAAGGATCTAGAAAAACTTTTGGCTCGGGGAAAATAGTCCACGGTGATACCGTGGACTCTGTACTATTGCCAACTTTAATACCGCAGGCTGCGTATTACAGTCACATGGATTCAACTGTAAGCAATACCTTTCTCATCTTATCCAACTAATTTTAATGGTTCGTGTGTGTATGAGAGAGAGAGAGAGAGACTCAACTACACTAGCTGCTTTGAAGTGGACATGTTTGAGTGGTACATAAGCCATTACCGAGCAGAGATGGCTGAAATAATAAACATATCTTCTCTTTTGGCAGCCCTAAGAATAACGGCAATGAGACTCTTTTTGGCACTTTTGTGCCGACAATTCTTTTTTGGGTATTCAGAAATAATACATATGAATACATACGCAAGTGTAATTTTTGGGATAGGGAGTGATAATTCGCTAACATTTGTAGAGATGATGATGTGTGTATATACACATGCAACACACACATATACATATGTATGTATATACTAGATAAAGTATAAAATATATTTTGTACTTTTTTGCCTTATGAAAACGCTAGTTTTATCTTTTCGTTTTTGAGTTTGAACAGTTCGATAAAAAAAGATGAACAATCTATATTGTCAAAAAGAGTAATATAATAAGATCCACTTAAGCATTTTCACAATTCAATAGAGATGATCAACGAGAGAGTATGAATTTGAAAAGTATTTAGGAAGTACCAAAAGAAGATTAGTATTTTTTGCTTTGTAAATTGATTGTATGATGATGATGGAGATGTTCAAATTAAAGTGGGTGTGCACGTTTACCACTTTATATATACATATTTCTTTGATCAAACTGTCTAGATTAAAAACAAAAATAACTTCTTCATAAAGCAAAAAGGTACAAATTATATTTGATCCAATATGAATGACGGTATAGTATCTCCTATCCTCTCTCTCTCTCTCTCTCTCTCTCTCTCTCTCTCTCTATATATATATATATATATATATATATATATATATATATATATATATATATATATATATATATATATATATATATATATATATATATATATATATATATATATGTGTGTGTGTGTGTGTGTTGTGGCAGCCTTTTTAGAAATCAAATCTATATATAGAAATGGGGAAGCAGCGGTGTAGCGCATATAGCCTTTTTCTCATGCAGAGGAAACACCGTTCTTAATAAGGGTTGCCCCAAAAAATAATAAAATATGTGGCAGTCCCTTCTGGATCCAATTTTTTATTGGCTTCAGTTACTATTTTTGAACAGTTGGTTAGGTCTGCTTTGGCGCCCCAACTTAACTCCAACCCTTTCTCTTCGTTACAAGTTTCTTCTTCATAAGAAAATCCAAGACTTGCTCCAAGTGTCGTCAGCTCAAAACGGGTGGGATCTGGTTGACTGTACAATATCGGGCATAACTTTCAATTAGTGGATCCAATTTCAATTTCCTATCTGGGTTTGACTCGAAACATACAATAACAAATCCAAACCAAAAAAATGAGAACAAATAGATGTTGGAAGAAGGATCCAAATCAGATGATGGCAGCGGGGTTTCCATGTCATATCATGATCCAAATGCTTGGACCCAATTGAAGAGTTAAATCCAGATCCGACCACAACCCTAACATGCCTTTCGAATTAAGACCACAGCACACCATTTTCCTGGCTTCGTGTTCGAAACACTCATAATACCTAAGTGTCTCTCTATATTTTAGTAGTTCCAGCAATCTCTTCTTAAAATTGATATTTAGATCTTCTTAACTGTTTGTAGCAACCCAGCCTTCATCCCTCCTTTGCACAATATGCTAATAACGTCATATCTGCTACCCTACTTTGTCAATAGCCAAAATCTAGATAATAGTTGTGTTTAAGAGTGCGCTATTCTTTTTTTTTAGAAGGATATAGAAAATTAAAAGAACAAAAAGGCAAAAAAAAGAAGGAAGGAGGTGATAGGTATAGTATTAGTAAGATACTCCCATTCGTATGAGAACAAGGAGGGAGAATAAAAGAAAACCAAAACCCAAAAAATGTTCTCAAGTGTCTCGAAAAGTAAGGTGACAGGTGTAGTATAACTAAGTCACTCGGATTCACCAAAAACGGGATGACAAAGAAAAAGCTTATTAACCGTGTCCCAAAGTCCCATCCCCGTAAAATAAGTGTCTTGCTTTGTTTTGTTTTTTTTAATTAATGGTCCTCATAAAAGGTATAATGAGCAGTTTTATGTCATGGCTCGTATAGGGAAATAATACCTTTTCAAGAATTATTAATGTTTTTTCTTTTTAATCTAGGCTTTTTTGCAGCATCGTCTTCTACAGGAGTTTCAACGATTTTCCAGCCATGGAGGATCTTGTGTGCAGCCATATTTGAACGTTTGAATCAAGCCTGGAAATCGACCCTCGAGGATAAAAGAAAACCATTGTTGTGGAATTCACTGTGAAGTAAAGTCAAATACGTCAAGACAAGAATGTACTTTATAACAGTACCTCACATGGTTCAAGACCTGACATTATATTACAAGAACCTTATTTTGATCTCGATCCAGATCCAGATCCATGTACAAATCAATCTTGATAAGGATCATAGCATCCTAATCGAATTTGCAATTCATGCTTAACTACTATATACATATATACGTGTGTGTGTGTATATATGGTATCATATATGCAACATTATGCAGCTAAGACTCCCTCCTCTCTCTTTATATATGTGTATGGTAACATATTGACTCGAAACTGCTGATATATATATATATATATATATATATATATATATATATATATATATATGAACAAATTGCACACTGCTTGAAAGATTTGAGTGGAACTGGTTTCTCATGTCTACCCAATGGGATATAGGTTCAGGTCTGAAAAGTAGGCAATTCCAAAGGGGGATGGCCGGACCTGGGCTCGCCTAGATCATGTCGTGTCGACACGTTTGACACCCCTATGCTTATCCAAGTTCCACTTTGGATGGGGATTGAAAGATGAAAGATGAATGATGAAGATCGGACTCACCAATTCATAGATCCAAAATGGGCCAGATCCATTTGCATATGTGCGGTGGACCCCACGTACAGTGATTAATTTGACAAGTTAGGTTAATGGCTCTCTGGGAAACGGCGATGGCTGTCGGAGGCAATCAACGTGGTTACTGGCACCATGAACATGAGTTACCCGCGGAGAAGACGGCCAGTGCACAACAGCCGTCCGTTGGCACTTATTACGCTACGTCAACCTCACACTGCACCTGCATTTATCAGACTCTCTCTCTCTCTCTCTATGTGTATGTGTCAGTTTGCATTTTTAGTATGGGGACGTTAACGTAGTAAAAACGTATTCCATCAATGTGAACTTCTATGCGATGTGACTGCATATGATTGATGCAATGAAAAATTAATGTGAATGGATATAGAGCGATGTGCGCAAGAAAGGCACTGTGTAAAACTGCACTTACATGATGGAAAATGTATATAGGACGTGAGATGCGACCGGCGAGAATGGGGTGGCTGCCGCTAATGGCATGCATGTATTTTATTAATTATGAAGGACATGAAGTCAACAAACATACGAGAAGCGCAAAGGAGGATGGAAGCAAGTGGTAAAAGATATGCAATATAGATTTACAGTAGCAGCAAAGATCATAGCTGGTAAATCCGGCGAGTTGAACTCATGGATTGGAAAAATGAAGCTTATTAGTGATCCACCGGCCAAATCATCGTGTTCGGCCGAGTTAGTTCAGAATCTTCATGTTTCGGCAGGTTTTCTTGGTCATATACATGACTTTAACTTTGTATAAATTGACAATGATCCACTTGAAGGTGATTGAACTTGAGTAAGACGACATGAACACCATGCAGGAGATGAGTTTTGTTCACATCAACTTCTCAACATTCACTAGATGTTTTAAATTTGTGGTTAAGAGTTTGATACCTTTCGCTTCTTGAGATTTAATTAATTAGTTACAATTGTATTATAGAAAGGTGCGGAAATAGATTCTATTGAAAGGGAAAGAACTATACGCTGATCCAATTCTATGTCCACATGTGCCAGCATTCGGAACGTCCGCTGCGGAAGGGGAAGTTAAAGAAATGCTCTCTTCACAATGATATTCTTGAAATTAGCAAACACAAACTGATCACAAAATATTTAGAAATACATGCATAATAAACCAATATGCAACAAATGTAAACACGTTTCAAACAAAAACAATAGATCAAAAGTAAGCAATAAACAAACCGAAGTGAAAGTAATAATGAAAAGAAGAACTTCTCTATGTGAGTCGCTCTTGCGAACTTACTTTATAGAAATCAACTCTCTGCTATTAATATGTACGGGTACATGTGCTTTGTCTCATGATAAAATGCACACACAACTCAAAAATTATGTACTTAACCTGGAGTCGACCTAAACTACACCTCAGTTGCCTATAACTGGAGGGAAGGGTGGCTGGGAGCAATCACACCACTAGAAATACCACGAGTAGAGGGGCAATGAATAGAGTTAGGTGGAGAGAGAGTGTTATCGCAGAACGTGCTTATTAGGGAGCCCTAATAACGTATTTATAGACTACATATTGGATCATGGATCATAAATCTGATCCAAACATGCATTTCTCTGTCTCATAACCATTCTCACATAATCACTCTTAATTGTTAGATCAAAAGATTTTTATACAAAAAGATAGATTGAAGACCGAATACAATTCTCAAGCCCAAGCCAACACACGTATGTGTAGCGTAGCATGTCATCTCCAAGCTTTTTGAACTAAGGTTAATGATCTATCAATTATATAAAAGGACATGAGGGTTTGTCTCGTTCTTCAATATTGAACTAAACTTTATTTTCTCTTGTTCATCACATGCACATCCCTCACATGTGACGTTTACACTTTAGGATTTTCACATATATCAATGATGCATCAACTAAATATTTAGGATATGAACATAAACTAAATGTTATTAACATAGGTTTAATAAATCTAACTTAATTAACATTAAATCCAACAATTCCCATAAAGTCCTAAAGTGTAAAAGTGTCATCTCAAACCAATTATCATATTATGCTTTCAGTAATGGTACTTTCTGGTTTGAACCATTACCTAAGTTATCCAATATTATCCTTACATAAACTAGGATTCGATGTACTGCTAGCATCTGATCCTAGGACTCGTTCTCATTTATATAATAATCTCTTGCTAAACTTATAATCATGACACTTTAGATTTATATGGTATAGATACATAGATATTAAAAGTATCATCATATTCAGCCAACAACTTTTTACTACCACATTGAACCTACTTCGTGTGATCTCCACTTAGTTAGGTTGAGTTTCCACTGCTTGTGAATAAATCATGGGTTTCAGTCCCATCCCCAACCCATATTTCTCAACTAAGGCTACTGATAAACCCTTAGTTAAAGAATCACATGTATTATCTTTGGATCCAACAAAATCTACAATCATGATCATATTAGAGACAAAGCCTTTACGAACTTTAGACTAACTTGGATGTACTTTCGTTGCTTCTAATTGTACTTAGAACTACTTATCTTAGCAAATATACTCATGTTATCAAAGTGCACTTAAATTATAGAAATTGACTTATTTATCATATGTAAATTGAACATAAGTCTTTTAAGTCATTCAGCTTCCAATCTAGTCTCATCCAAAATACATAGTTCTACCTCAAATGTAAAATGAGCTAAAATAGTTTATTTTTTATATTTTAATGTGACAACGTCACTACTCACAAGAAACACATATCCAATAACCACATTACTCCTAGAGTTCTTTATTATCTAACTATCATCACTAAATCCTTCAATAATAGAAGGATGTTTACCATAATGCAATCGAAGAAAAATCATTCACTTCACATAGCGAAGTACTATGTTTAGAGTTTCATAATAGATTATATCTAAATAACTAGTGTATCTACTCAACTTACATATAACAAATGAAATATTTGGTCATGTATAGTTGGCTAGATATATCAAACTACTCATAATCTAATAATATCGTAATTGAAACAAAAAAATAACACTTTCATTCTTATAGAAAGCCTTAGATGAATCATATGAGGTATTAATATGTTTATAGTTTGTATATAAAAAATCTTTGTAAAACTTTCTCAACATAGTGAGATTGAGATATTATTATACCATCAATAAACCTTGTGATTTTAAGTCCTAAAATCATATCAATCACATCCATGTCCTTTATTCTCAAACTTACTATATAAGAATGACTTAATCTCATTTACTATTATCATATCAGAACCAAGCAATAATATATCATCTATGTATAAGCAAAGAATGACAAAATATTATTGACCGACTTGCAGTAGACACATTTATCATAATCATCATAAACGAATTCAAAAGATGAAATCATATTATCAAATTTTTATGCCATTATTTAGGGGTTTGTTTCAAGTCATATAATGATTTAACAAGCTTACATACCTTATACTCATTCTCACTAGCAACAAATCCCTCTAACTGATCTATATAAATTTTCTCATGGAGGTCACCATGTAAAAAATTAGTCTTTACATCAATCTGATGGATTGTGAGGTCATATACAGAGGTTAGTACTATTAGCACTCAGATTGTGGTTATATGTGAAACTAGAGAATAAGTATCAAAGTAATCTATTCATTCCTTTTGTATATATCCCTTAGCAGTTAACTTCACCTTGTACTTATTGATTACTCCGTATACATTCAGTTTCTTCTTAAAGATTCACTTCCAACCCACAGTAAAACAACCGGGGACAAATCTACAAATTATCATGTATCATTGAAGAGAATTTATTGGATTTTATTGTTAACGGCTTCCTTTCAAAACTTAACCTTGGGTGAGGTCACAGTCTGCTAAAAGCTAAAAGAACCATTCTCAACATTGAAAGTAACAAAATCACTTTCAAAATCCTTTGATATTCTAGGCCATTTACTTCTCCTTGGCTCAATTATTTTCTCAGTTATATTATCTGAAAATAACACAAACAAAGTCACCTTCACATTTGTCATCCTTTTTACATTATCAGAAATGTAACTAGTATTAGGGACTGAATCTCTACAACATACACTTCGGAAAACTCCAATCTTCATGAGAAACACATTCTCAAAAAATGTAGCATCATGGAGCTCAACTATTATATTGATATTTATGTCAAAAATATAAGATCTAATGTCCAAGAATCTATATGCATAACTTATCTCTATATAACCCAAAAATATAACATCTACTATTTTAGGTTCCAATTTCTTTCTCTTGTGTTCAATGATGAGTATTTTTGTAAGACACTCTACACTTGAAGATATTTTAAACTTGTCTTTCAACCCTTGTAAAGTTCAAAGAGAATACTTTCTTTATACTAAAGAGAACTCTATTTAGAATATAGCAAGTCATATTCAAAGCTTTTCTCCATACTTAGGTAGGTAACCCATAACTTTAAAGTAAAACAATAATCACATCATATAAGGTTTTATTATTTTGTTCTACTATCCCATTAGACTGAAGAGAGTATGGAGCACTAATCTTATGGACAATACTATTGTTTTGACAATATTCTTCAAAAAAGTTTGATGTATACTCTCCTTTCCTATCAGACTTTAATCGTTTAAGTACCTTGATTGTTTGAGTTTGTGCTTCATTTTTTAATATTTGAATTTTTTCTAAAACTTCATCTATACTTTTAAGCAAATAAATATAACATCTATTATAATTATCAATAAACATGATAAAATATCTTTTCATTATTTTTTTAATAGAATCAAAATTTGCATGACCCAACCTAATATGTCATACATCAGATGATTCAATAATGTACAAAAAAGAAGAAGAACCAGAAGTATAGGTTTTATTATCATTAAAATTTATATAAAAATCAATAATTGGTTCTATATAAATTTTAAACAAATCATTTACATAATACAAATAGTCATTTCCAAAGAAACACCTTGTATTAAGTCATGAAATGACAACTTTATTATATTTGTAATATAACTTTAATCCCTTCCTAACTAAAGCAGGACCATTGAAGATATTTTGGAATGTGTCTAACTCCACACATACTTCTCCCTTGACTTTAACAATCAAATAATCTCCTAAGGTCACGATTATCTCAAAGACGGCTTGTAAAACACAAATAGAGATTGGTAAGTACAAACATGCACATTAGCCCTAGTGTCTACAATACAATACTGTTACTTATAAATAAGATAGATTTTAGGGGATAGATATCAATTACTAGTAGGTGTAGTAGTCACCACCATGTTGACCATAGTTTATTCAACAACCACAAATTTCTTGGCTTTCTTTGAGGGACAATCCCCCACCCAGTGTTCAACATGACTATAAAACCAACACTTTTTGTTTTGGGGTTTCTTTTATATCTTATCCTTTGGCTTATGCTTTGCCTATTTTTCCTTAAGATCACTAGGTTGTTTCCTTTCTATCATTTGGTTAATCCTGGGGTGTTGTCTACAGGCATAATGGTTTTTTGACTTATATGTTCTTCCTCTATTACTATGTTTAGATCATGAAGAGTCATTTTGCCTTTCTTATGCTTGAGACCTAGGATGAAACCCTCTCAAGACTTAAAAAATTTCTAAATAATATACATAGTAATAAACTTATTCGAACAATGCAAGACATAAAAATTGAAACTTGTGAGCCTATTCCGTCACAAATTTCATAACAAGATCACTAGCCTATTTTATACTTAAAAAACTTGACCGCAGAATATTTTTCAAAACTGAAGTCTTTAATATTGTATTTTTGATTCAAGACAACCCACAAATATTTCGTTGTCGTGGAAAAGAAAGAACTATATACGTTGAATAAAACATTCAACATTACCGATAAAATATAATTGTAGTACATGATGCTCTTCTCCTTCTACTTAATGATTTTATTCGAGCTTCTAGGGTCAGTATTATTGGGTTGGGGACAATCCGACTCGATACACAAATGCAACCCCAACATGGTTAACCAAATTTTTATACTGTGTTGTCAGCATTTAAAATAGGGTGTGACAAACTTTTTTAGCATTAAGGTCAAGTCAACCTTCGATCAGAGGATAACAATTGTATACATAATTACTATGAAAAATATTGATTTCTCTAAGATGACAAAATTCATAGAAATGCATACATAATAAACTAATATGCAACAAATATAAATGTGTCCCAATCAACAACAACAAGCACATATCCAAAGTAAGTCATAAACAAACCGTATGAAAAATAAAAGTAGAAGTAATAATTAGAAGAACAACTTATTTGTGTGAGTCGTCCTTGCAGACTTGCCTTAGATAAATCAACGTCCTACTATAAGTACTTATGGATACATGTGTCTTCTTCCAAAGATAAAACACACACAACTCAAAAGGTATGTACTTGGTTTTGAGTCGACCTGGACCACGGCTCGGTCACCTATGGTTGGAGGGAAGGGTGGTTGAGAGAAGTCACACCATTATGAATTCCACGGGCATAGGAAAGCAGAAAATGGAGGCAGGAGGAGAGTGTGTTACCACATAACATGTTGATTAGGGAGCTCTAATCACATATTTGTAGATTGCATATTGGATCATGGATCTAATCCAAATGATGCACGTCTATATCCTATAACTGGTCACGTGTAAGCACTTTTTGCCATTAGATCAAAAGACAATCTTTTGAACTAAAGTTGATGAACTACCAATTATATAAAAGCATATGTGGGCTTGTGTCATTCTTCGTATGTGACTAAACTTTGTCTCCTCTTGGTCATCACATGCACAAGTCCTTCACATATGACTTTTACACTTTAAGATCTTCACATATATCAATGATGCATTAATTGAATATTTGAGATATGAATATGAATTAAATGTTATTAATGCACATAAGTTTAATAAACCCTACTTAATTAACATTAAATCCAACCAAAACTACTAACTAGCAAATTCTCTCTTAGAAGACCCACACTGACTATTTTCAGATTTTAGCTCCTCACTAAGGAATGCAATTACAGAATTAATCAATCTGGAGCATGTGGTAGGCGTCCAAATGCATATGGGACAGAAGATGATATTTCCTTGTTCTAGGCGATATCTTTGCGGTCTTATCTTGCCTCCCGGTCTCTCTTTCTTTTTCATAATATCTTTTGTCGTTTTGGGCTCGGGAACCATTCCTCACCAAAAGAACTGTGAAGAAAAGATCAACTCGAGAAAACTTTTCAAACTCTACACAACCATAAAAGTTATGACGTTGAAGAACAATATTGGTGCAATGCATTTTTGTCCAGACCAGGCTCAAACAAACTTCGTTTTGCTTTAACTTTCATGCAACCGCACCCGATTTAAGTGGATGGCGATTTGAGAGAGAGAGATAGAGAGGTGAATCCTCATTGTGAGTCATGCAAAAGTTCATAAAAAGTTGGGAAAAATAGTACAGTTACTACATGGATTCTTTGTTTTCATAGAGCTCAATCATATTATCATGCTAACTGGTACTTCAACATAAATCATGCTTTATTGTTTCTTTGAAAAAAATAATACATTTACTACATGAATTGTTTATTTTCATATAGCTTGATCATATACCATACTAACAGTTACTTCAACATAAATCATTCTTTATTATTTCTTTCTAATATTTTTATGTTCTTCTACTTCTTTTTTTTATATTTTCACAATCTAAGGAGAAATTCATACCAAAGTCAACAAGTCAATCCCTGAACCCATTCCTAGTGATGGATTTTATTTAGTGCATGAAGAGAACGGTTTTCCCGTTCCTTAGCCGATAGGAGGGATTTTAAGTATATATAACATAATTGACTGGTGGTAGAATAGCAACAGCAGTTTTTTATTCCATATTTTGGACATCATTTCTACAGAGCAATATGTTAATGCAGAAACATATGGATTAGATTGAGATCATGTATGAATAGTGTAACTTGTTATATTTGGTTTGTACCACCAGACAAGCGCCTGTAGAGTCTTTTCTTCATGCACAGAAATCAATACAAGGCAGGAGTTCGGTGAAAAGGTGGAACTTATCGCAACTTTCCGATCATTTTCATGACTAATTTGTTTTCACCTGGCTCGGTGCCATTACTTCACAAAAAAGATCGTGGTAACTTCAAAATAATAGTAAAAACTTCTCTTTATCCGAACACCGGATATGTCATGTGTAGAAGTTTTAGTAAAAACCTAGAGAATTATCTGGTCCATCATCTAGTCTGCCTTTTCAGCAAGAAACTCGCATTAAATATCTGGTGTTGCGCATGCATGTGTGTTTGTTGTGTGTGTAAGAGAGAGAGAGAGAGAGAGAGAGAGAGAGAGAGAGGTAAGAATATCATGACAACTATTTATCTGCTATCAAAGATCTTATTTCATTTTATTGTGGGGAGATTTTTCGCTAGTTAGACGATAAATTGACAAATGCCATGACCATTCATATGTGTCAGAGCCTCTTCAACGGCTCTGTGCAACAGAAGAAAGCCATGAATTTTGAAAAACCCCGCTGTGGTCAGTTTGCTGGCCACCTCGTCGGCCTGTCAGCCGCGGCCTGATGGCTGTCCGGCCGGCTTCCAGTGACGCCTGATGACAACCACGTTGACGTTCCCTTTTCACGTTTTTCTCTTTAACAGACTAGGATTCAGGCCTAAAATCGCTGCTTCGTGTGAAGATTCCCACCGCCATTAAGTGGCCCTTGCTGGTGCTCTGCCTGAAC
The DNA here is from genome assembly GCA_036023115.1 of Brasenia schreberi. NCBI lineage: Eukaryota > Viridiplantae > Streptophyta > Magnoliopsida > Nymphaeales > Cabombaceae > Brasenia > Brasenia schreberi. Next base: position 20,811,714 of record JAYKKT010000079.1, on the reverse strand, counting down.
TGCCTGCAGTGACCACCAAATGCCTGGAAACAGGCTGGTCACTGCTGGCACCTTTTTTCTTTCAAGCTGAAAACGCCACTTTAGCGATTGTTGGCTCCCTCCTTCGGCTTCTCCTAGAAGTTTGCCGCATTCGTGATCCTTAACAAACCCTATTTTGGTTACCAATTGTTAGTAATCTAAACCCGTACAACCCTATAAGCCCAACGTTCTAAATTGTTAATGACATGGAAAGAAAGAATGGGCCAAACATCAAAGACTAAAAAGTATAAAAAAATTATCTATTAAAAAAACACTTGCAAAGCAAGTGCTCGGTTGCTTTGACAAAAAAACAAGTTTTATGGTTTTAAGTGTTGAGCAATTAAGTATTGACATGTATAAAATATGTTTGAAACAAAGATGCTTAGATAGATAAGTGATTATAAAAGAAAAACTAAATACAAACATAAACTAGAAGTGGATGAAAAATAAGAGAAAATTGTTAAAATAGTTTAGATATGTAAAAAGATTACTAAAAAGAACTCTAATAAAAATGTAAGAGAAAATAAATCTTAAAAATATTAAAAGAAGAAAAGACTCCAAAAATATTGAAAATAAAAATAACTTAACTTATGTTAAGTTAATTGTTAGCATGACACATGATCCGTTTTATTGAAACAAAAAAAATCCATCTGACTGACTCTATCTAGTATGAAGTATGAGACAAGGCTTAGTTGTTGTTGTATTTACATGAGCACGGTTGAAACTCAAAACAACTATAAGTAAGAAAGCTCATCAACACCTTGCGAGTGCTTTGACTTATCCAACCCTACCCTACTCTATCCTACTATAAAGAAGCTGTTAAATGTGACTATTAATTGAACGGCTATGCACTTCAAGACTCTACGACTATCCAACTTATTTGATTGATCATTTACAAATATGATAATAGTATTAGTTCAATGGAATAGACGTGTCTTTGAAAATGTTATTGATGGGGAAGCGAGGGAGTCCATTATATAGCTAGTTCAATTATTTTGAAATCTTGTTGCAATTGTTATTTTTGGTATTAAAGATGTGATTGCACCTTGCTGAAGGATCCTGATTTGGTTTGATTAATTGGTTCTCCACTGAATGTTCACACTCAAATTAGCTAGGTTGGTATGGACATCAATCGATTTATCTTAATCTTAGTGACAAAAAGCTTTTTGAGTATTAGGTAGTTAATGATCAAACATGTATAAAAGATGTTCACAACATAAATGAAGATGTGATAGTCGAGTGGTCACAAAGGAAAGGTTGTATAGATGATGAAGTTATTAGAATAAATTGGGAATGACACCAATGATAAAATGAGAGAAAATCATTTAAGATGGTTTGAACATATATATAAATGATAAAAAAACTCTGATAAGAGAGTATAAGAAACTAGATTGTGAAAATGGTAAAAAAGAAAGAGAAAGACCATAAAAGTGTTGGAAGGAAACAATAAAAAAAATCTAGCTTATTTTGAGTTAACTATTAGTATAACATATGAAGTTCTATGGAAACAAAGAATCCGTATAGCCAAACTCCATCTAGAAGAAAAAAGGCTAAGTTGTTGTAGTGACAAAATGTTATTTTTTTACCAAAATAGAGAGAAAAGATATAAGTGGGTTTCTCCTTGTTCCTACTTCAATCAATTATAATCGCATTTTGCATACATTTTAAGAGTTTTATTTCTAAAATTTTATTTTTACTGTTTTCAGAATCAGTTTTTTTCATTTAAATGTAAGATTTTATAAGTTTAAATGTCCTTTTTTATTTTCTTTGTTATGTTCTGAAAATAAAAGGAGAACACATGCGCAACCTGGGGATCAAACTCACCACCTCAACATGGAAGTCGAAGAGCTCTACTAGATTAGTTAACCCTCTAGATAGGGAATCTTTTTGAGATTTCACCCGACACTCTTTTACTTATTCTAAACTTTTGATCTCTCTCTCTCTCTCTCTCTCTCTCTCACACACACACACACACACACACACACATATATATATATATATATATATATATGATTGGATTATACCTACAGTTTTCCATTGCTCACTTATGCCCGAATATTATTTTTCGGGGTCATAAGCGTACTAACATTGTCGTACGTACTTTTTACTCTTAAACTTTTTAAATTAGACTCATGCTACCAAAAAGAAATGAGTGTGTATGTTAATAGTGAGTAGGCTTCAATTTTCACATATATATATATATATATATATATATATATATATATATATATATATATATATATATATATATATATATATATATTCTAAAGCTGTGGGTGATAAGACCTACTACCAAATGCACACCCAGGTATCGAAATCCCCCACTAAACACCAAACCCTTAGTGAGCTTGCTATTTATGAAGGTGTTTAGCTGCACGCACTATGCATGCATGAGTCTTCATCATGCTGAAATGGCGAGGTCTGCTTAAATCAGGGGTGGACGTATTCATGCGAGGGCTAAGGTGTCTGATAAATCTGAAATAGGAAAGAACCCAAAAAAATCTATAGAAGCAGTCTCAAATTTTTCAGAAAGTATACACAATGTGTTTTCTGGCTTCCTGCAAATCCAAAACTTTTTTGTGCGAATAGGCTGCCTCAATTTCACTCAACTGGTTTTGAACTCTTGATCTGCAAGTAGAACGTCCATATTCGAGTCACACTGTTAGCAAGGAAAGCCATGTCTCATTGGGTTAGACATCCAGCAGCCTAGTGGATGTAGACCCAAATTAGCTTTTAGTAGTGTATTGGTTCTGGATCTGGGTCTTCAACATGGACCTAGTATCGACAACAGTAGACTGGTGTGTGGGGATTAAACAAACCGAACCGTGGCTTTCCATGGGTTGTTTGTCAACTCAAGATCTTCCTCATGTTTAGCTTCACATGGACCAAACAGAAATCAGGTTAGATGAGCTGAACTCATTGAAGTTAGAATTGCATCGTTTGTAACTGCACTTTTGATTTTTAAAAAAAAAATTCTTGATTAAAAGTGAAAATCTTATTTTTCCTATAATTTTCTCGAAAAATTAATGACATAATGACACCCAAATATGAATAGCTCATGTTGAGCTCTAGCTTGTTACGCGAGGTATGGTAAAAAGCTGTTCAGCAAGCCGTGGCAAGCTTATCCGTTTCGGCGTGGTTGTTCTTGTATGGGCATCTTGATGAGTCAAATGGAGCCAATCCATGAGCGGGCTTATATATATATATATATATATATATATATATATATATATATATATATATATATATATATATATATATATATATATATATATATATATATATATATATATATATATATATATATATATATATATATATATCTTTGAGATCACCAATTGAAGTGATAAAATACTTTGCATCATAGTATATTAAATATAAAGTACACAAATACAACTATACTTTTAACTTAAATATGATCTCAAATATCAAACGATAAAAATGTTTATACAAGATTAAGCACCAAAAACATTATACATTAGTACTGTCTCTATATATATACATGCTCATATGGTTAGATGCTTTAAAAAACCTCAAGATCTCAACCATACCGATCAAGAAGATCGGTAGTTGAGATCTTTAATTCAAAAGTAATAAAGTAATTCTGTCTTTTGACTTAAAGATCCCAACTATTGGATCGGGCGATTGATATATTTAAGTACGGATGTGTGTGCACATAAACTAACCCCTCTCTCTCTCTCTCTCTCTCTCTCTCTCTCTCTCTCTCTATATATATATATATATATATATACACATCGAAAGACATGCATTTAGCACTAACGGCCTTTTTCGCTTCCTTCTTTGCTTTCTTATAAGCTTCTAAAGTTTCACTAGTTTTCTTAGCATAATGTAATTTGTAACATGCCCTCTTTGCCTTGATTTTATTTTGTACTACTTCACTCCACCACCAAGCTTCTTTTTGTGCCGGTACACCTCCCTTAGATACCCCTAAGACATCTTTCGCCACTTTCCTAATATGTATAGCCATATTGTTCCACATATCACAGGGTGTGCCAACATAATTCCAAACATCTCCTTGAAGGACTTTCTGTTTAAATATATCTTCTTTCTCGCTTTTGAGGTTTCACCATTTAGTCCGAATAGCTCGATGCACTTTTTTCTTCTTTGTCCATTTTTTTATTTGTAAATCCATAACTAAAAGTCGGTGTTGGGTGGTTAAGCTTTATCTTGGAATTGCCTTACAATCTTTACAACATGCTCTATCTTTTTTTCTACAAATAAAGTAATCAATTTGTGTTTGTGATAAGCCACTCTTATAAGTAATTAAATGTTCATCTCGTTTTTTGAACATTGTATTGCCTATAATGAGATCAAATGACATAGCAAAATTTAAAATCTCCCTACCTTCCTCATTTATATCCCCAAAACCAAAGTTTCCATGAATCCCTTGATATCCTAATGCCTCTTTACCGACATGTCCATTTAAATCTCCTCTTAAATAAATCATCTCCCTTTGTGGAATCTTTTGAAACACCTTATCTAACTCTTCCCAAAAAACTGTCTTTATACTATCTTCTAGTCCTACTTGGGGTGCGTAAGCACAAACTATATTCAAAACCTCTGCTCCTAACACTAATTTCAACGTCATGATTCGGTCACCATATCGTTGTATGTCTACTACACTCTCCTTTAAATCTTTATTTATGATAATACCAACTCCATTTCGAGCCTTTTCTTTACCTGAGTACCATAATTTAAAACTTGTATCCTCTATCTCCTTTGCTTTTTCTCCAACCCATTTTGTCTCTTCTAAACATAGAATATGTATCTTTCTCCGAATCATAGTATCTACCACCTCCATTAGCTTACCCGATAATGTTCCGATATTTCAAGAACCAATACGAATCTTATTATCTAAGACTAGCTTCCTTACCTCCCGCATCCGTCCATAATCAAAATGCGGAGACCCTCTCTGAAAATTTTTCACTACATTAGGGCGGCAATGTAGCGGGACTAACTTCTTTACCCACACCCGTCCATGATGTGGGAACCCTCTCTGCAATTGATTCACTACATTCATGCGAAAATATAGTGGCCCTTGCTTACTTCTTACTGCATTCAAGCTCTGCAGCACGTCGCTAGGCGGGGACGCCCCAAAGCAATGCTCATAATTAAATATAAAGTACACAAATACAACTATACTTTTAAAGATTAAGCACCAAAAACATTATACATTAGTACTCTCTCTATATATATACATGCTCATATGGTTAGATGCTTTAAAAAACCTCAAGATCTCAACCATACCAATCAAGAAGATCGGTAGTTGAGATCTTTAATTCAAAAGTAATAAAGTAATTCTGTCTTTTGACTTAAAGATCCCAACTATTGGATCGGGCGATTGATATATTTAAGTACGGATGTGTGTGCACATAAACTAACCCCTCTCTCTCTCTCTCTCTCTCTCTCTCTCTCTCTCTCTATATATATATATATATATATATATATATATATATATATATATACATCGAAAGACATGCATTTAGCACTATCCCCCCTTTCTCTCTCTCTCTCTCTCTCTCTATATATATATATATATATATATATATATATATATATATATATCGGATTTGAGTCTAAAGATGAAAACAGAAAAAGCCACAATAACGACATACTCCGCAACATCACATAGACGCTTGAAATCGGATTTGTATTGGCATGTCCAGACTCTGCAGGACTTGGGTCCAACCCGAATCTGGTTCACTAGTTCAGATCCTGATCGTGACATACTGAGCCTCCATTAGAATTTAGAACCATAATCGGATCCTTTAAGAAAAAATGCAAATGACAAACTGAAAGTACAACAAAAAGCATAACATTAGTTTGCAGATCTTAATTGGAGATCGGCTGAATCATGGCTCGGTGTAACCTTTCATAGACCGGTCCATGTAGTAGTTGGATCTTTGTAGTCTAATTTAAATCACCAATGTCTCTATTGTTTCGTTTATCAAACTCAAATTCGTCAATTAGTTTAAGTTTGATCAGGGTCAAGCAGGACCAAATTTAACGTAGATATTGGTATCAGATCTGAATTTGGGTCCTACGGGGATTCATGAGACAATCCATGCCAGGATTCTCCAAGAAAAAATAATTATCATGCACATACATGGAAAAATATGCATTCGGATAATCTAAATCCACATATCTAAGTCATGTTGGATCCAAGTTTCGTATAAGACTCCATGGATCCATACGCTGCTCTATATAAAAGTTGCATCTTGCTGGCCTAACCCAGTCACATTGATCTAACTTTGTTACCGATTCCTAACCGTACGGGCTCGCCTCGCCTTCCTTTTGGGTATAATGTGGATACATGCCCCAGGTATCGAACTCATGACCCTCAACTTGTAAGTCTAAGCCCCTAGCTATGTGAGTTATGCTTGTTGTGTGGATCACACCGTATTACATAAACCCATATGTTGCTCGATTACTAGTTGGATCTTGTAGGTCTGACCCAAAGGTTACAAGAATTCACTTCTGCATCAAACCTTGACCCTAACATGCTGGGCGAGAACGCAGGAGTGGTGAATAGGGATGTTCATGGGACGGGGTTGAGGATAAAAGTTCCCGCTTCCATCTCCGTTTCAGAACTTTGTTCTTGTTTCTATCCCATTCTCGTGATGGAGGCCAAAAACATTGTCATCATGGTTCTACCGGTCTCCGTGGGTCCCGTCGAAGAAAAGAGAGATGTTTAAGTATAGGCTCGAGCTCACAAAATGAAATCTAATTTATGTAAAATATATCTAAAAATATTATTACGAATGAAATATGGAGAATGACAATCAATTCATGAATTCAAAAAGATAATACTTTCTTTTATTTATTTTTCTTATAATTTATTTTATTTTTAGATAAATCTAACTTTGTAGAATCAATTGAAGAAAGTATTGAGGTTGAGTTTGTGGGACGGGGGGCCTTCTATCTGCATTCCCGCCCAGATCCCCATTGAGAATTTCTTTACTCTTCGAGTCCCATCCTCGTCCTCGTTTTCACTTTCCAAATCCATCTCGTTCTGGACAGGTTCCTATGGAAAACAAGAACATCCCCTTACCGTAAAAATCCCTGGTGGCGAATCAGGTCAATTGAGGGGTCACTTGGGTTAAAAGTATGATGATCGGGTCGGAAATCACCATCCCTAAATAATACATGCTAAGCACAGTTTGGTATGATGATGGGCCAAAAGCTTAACGTAATCTTTTCTTTTTACATCTGAGTTTGAGACCAATTATGATAAAGTTAGCAATAATAATAATAATAATAATAATACGTGATAGGTAATTTGGGTCGGTAATTGGATACATTGAAAATCTGAAACCCCATCCGATTTATGAATGAGCAGACATTTCCCCAGAGACCCACAACTTGTGCACTTTTCCCATATCTCGTCGTCCGTTTATATACGGTCCAGAAATACGCGCGCTCAGCCACCGGCAGTGTAGGATTTCCCTCCGGAGGGGATTTTGATTTCCCCGGGAATTCCGTTCCCGCTGGCTAGTGTTGTTGATGATTCATGGCGTTCTCCTGTTTGGGAATCGCTTCGAAGTCCAATCTCGGCTTCCGCCCTCCTTTGGTCTACTGCGTTCGCAAGGTCTTTCCCTTTCCCGTGCGGGAAACGATTCCCTTTCCTCTCCTCATTGTCGTCTTCGTTTTTCGCAGCTTCGTCACAGTGCGATAGTTGAAACCGTAATTGGGGCGGAGAGAGCTGCTCTCCTGGAAGACAACGGTCGCAATGGAGAAATGGCAGACGGGAATGGTTCGGTTTCCGGTAAGTTTTTCCCGACGATTTCTTCTCCATATGTTGTCCTATTTATGACAAATTCTCTCGATTTCGAGCGTTTCATGCATCGTGGGCTTAGGTATTTGTTATTTCGGAGGCAATTGCTTTGGGTGCTTGATTGGTTCTTGTGGCGTTTGGTGATTTGTTGATTTTGAAGTTTAGGTGGTTCGGGGGCTCCGAAATGGAGGAAGTTGAGCTCGAAGGAGCTAGGGATCACGACGTCGATGATTGCGAGGCCGACGAGGGTGGTGCTCAATGGGCTCCAAAAGAAAGGTACTTCGCTCGTAGTCGGATGTGTTAGCATTCAATGTGGTTCCGGATTCGATCGCGTGTTCTCTTTCTAGTTTTTTTTTTAGAAAAGTTTCGTGATCTTATTTTTCAACTCGCTTCTTGGTCTTGTAGGATATGAAGTTTATCTCGTTGGGGGCTGCGTACGGGATCTTATTTTGAAGAGAATCCCCAATGACTTCGATGTTATAACTTCGGCAGATCTTCATGAGGTTCAATATATATTCAAGAAAATTGCTATCTTGTCCTGATCATTTGCTTTATCATTAATTGATTCGTGCTGCCAATGGCAATTATGTGGCAGGACCTGCTATTTCATAGGAGAAATAATTTTTTTGAGTATGCATGATTTGATTGCTTGATTAACGCACAGGCTTTTTATGTTCTTGGTATCTTTTGATGAAAATACATGCTTCATCTAGTACTTGTCAATTTTAGTTGTTGTCTTTCTGGTTCACCGTAACACTTAATGCTTTTAAATAGATGCAGTAGAGTGATTTTGAAGACCTCTCTTTTTATCATTTCTTGTTTTGGCAAGTCTCTTGCCGAAAGGAATTTGTGTCTGTTCAATTGCTGAAGATATTTGTGCTATTGCATGATGTTTTTTGCATTTCCCTTTCATTACAAAGATTGCAGTCTTTAACTTTTAGCACCATCACATGTTTGTGTGTTTCTTTTTTTGTAAATTGCATTCTTGCTCTTCTAATAGATACCACTTTACTGCTTTGATTCAAACTGGTTAGTGAATAATGAATCTAACATACAGTTGAATGCTGTATTTGCACCTTTTCTTATCCCTTAAATTCAGCAAACATTCTTTATTTTGTTACTAAGAGTAAAATGTTTTTAATTCAATCACATGGAGCATCCATGATGAGGAGGCTATGAAATACTTTTTGTTGTTCGGTTACAGGTAAAGAAAACATTTTCAAGGTGTGAGATTGTTGGCAGAAGGTTCCCGATTTGCCATGTCCATGTTGATGATTCTATTGTAGAGGTATGCTTCTTGAATACCTGACTAGGACCATTTGGACTGGTTTGGATAAAATCTGTTGCATTCTAAATAGTATAGGGTTCATTGAGTTTGATGCTATCTTCTTATATATGCAGTATGTAATTGTCATTCTTCTATTACAAAACGAAGAGAAAGAAAGTTCACTGAGGGTGTTGAACTATGCTCATAAACTTGCATCATGCTATGGTAGAGGAGTAGATCACTCAAAAGAAAATGAAACCGCATGAGCTCATTGAGCACAATGTAGTGAATAATAAGCGAATTAACAAAAGTATATATCTATGAATAGAATCAGGATCACTCTATCAGAAGTTTTTGTCTTATACTGGATGCTATAAAGTGCATTGGCATTTGATGGCTGCCCAAACTGTAAAGAAGTTTCTTTGGTTATATGCCCAGCAAATATAGCGTTATGCCTGTGAATGCCCCCACTTCCAAATAAGTAGCTGACTTCTTAAGCTGATCGTTAATAATTCAAAAGGCGAATTAACATTGCCAAGCAATACCAATTGGGAGAAGAGCACCTCTGTTGAAACAGTTTGCTGCAATTAATTGACATGCTCTAGGATATGGTTAGTGCCATTTGAAGATCCAAGAAGAAATATCACGTCTCTGTCGTTCGGCCATCACCCTCCCTTATATCTGCATTCTGTTGAAATAGGCACCAAAGGATTTCAGAAGGCAACACTAAATGAGTGAAAGTTTCCTTGATTTATCACAATAATGTGTTAGTGTTCTCGGTCTCAACTATTCTCATTGTCTCTGGAGGTGTCAAGCCTTCCCAAGAACTATAAGGCAATGTTATAAAAATATTACAATATTGTACTATACAAGACACATATCATGCATATCCATGCTTGAACCGATATGATTCAAGTACTTATATCGTAAAAACTTATTTATCGTATTGTATTGAGACAAATCATATGATATAATGCGACACACCTCCATTTCATACAATATGGTGTTAGTTTCAAAAACTGAGTTTTTCCAAACATCAGGCTCAAGGTGTATCTGAACCACCTCTAGGCCAACTTCTTCGACCTCCTCTTCCATGTATCCCTTTTCTCTCCTTAAAGACCAACTTCTTTATCTCCCAAAATCCCAAAACTTTTCTACATCATCCATCAATGGTAGTCAGTCCCAAGTCTCCGAACGGGGCCCAAGGGTGATGCATGTGGGTGAATTCGTTTGTTTTAATTTTGAATCCATTTTTTCTAGGTTTGGTGCATGTCATGAATTATTTTCTTTATTTTTAACTGTTAGTATGGCACATGATCAAGCTCTATGGAAACAAAAAATCTAAATAGCTTTTCCCATCTAGTATGGGAAAAGCCTTAGTTGTTGCTGTTTATTTTTCTTGATCTTTTTACCGTTTATGATTTTTTAAAAATAATTGAAAAAAACACATGTATTATACCATATCATACGATGCGGTATGATACACTCACATTGGTGCCCTGCGAAATATGGGGTTTGATATGATATTTACAACATTGCTGTTAGGTCACTTGATGTGGTATTCTTTCCAGAGGGATCTTCCAACCACCTCTTATTGTCAGAGTCAACCACTTGCTCCCCATCTTCTTTGAGAGATATCATCAGCTTGTGGAAATAAGAAAACCTGAACTATTTGGTTGGTCAACTGATTGAGTTGATTCTGATGGTATTAGTAATGGCAACATAAACATTAAGTTGGGTCCAATCAATACTTTTGTATATGCTGTATGATTGCTGCCATGTTGTTGAGAAGTGTTTGAGCTTTCCTGAATCCATCCACATTCATGGACCAGGTGTCAAGTTTCCAGACTATTGGGAAGAAGTCTTGCAGAGACCTGAGCTTCTTTTTAGCAAAACCTGCTGGATACAGCGAAAATGATTATGCTCGCTGGAGGAATTGTATGGGTCGGGATTTCACCATTAATGGGTAAAAGACTGCAGATGAAGCTTTTTTTGGATGAAATACTACATGAAGCTTGTATCAAGTGTTCAGATACTAATTGTTTCATGATGGTCGAAAGATGTTTAGAGTTTCTGTTTGAGTTTCAATTTATTTATCTTTCTTCTGATTTGCAGATTGATGCTTGATCCATATGCTAACCTTGTTTATGATTACATGGGTGGCATTGAAGACCTTAGAAAAGCTAAAGTATATTGACAGTCCAAGGCTTTATTGCTTTAGGTTAATCTTATGGACTTATCTTTACATCTTTTTTGCTGTTAGGTTCGAACAGTAATTCCTGCACATGCTTCTTTTCAGGAGGATTGTGGTGAGTGGGCCATTCTGTGAAATTGGGACTAGTGCTTTTCATTGACAACGTCTAAGTGTACCCATTGATTTTCTGTATTTTTGTTTCATGTTTAAAAAGTTCGTTTCTCTTCTGACATTCATGATTTTAAATATTATACAGCCCGCATTCTCCGCGCAATCAGGATAGCAGCTCGTTTGGGCTTTCAATTTACAAAAGAAACAGCCATCTCGTTGAAGCTTTTTTCATCTACAGTACCGAGGCTAGACAAGGTCGCAGGCTTGCAGTTGATCCTTGTCCTTCTTTCTTTTATAATTTTGATTTGATGTTGACTGTTGCTTCTCTCTCTCTCTCTCGTGCACACACACACACAAGCAGGCAAGGCTTCTGATGGAGATGAACTATATGCTTGCATTTGGATCTGGGGAAGCTTCACTAAGACTGCTTTGGAAATATGGACTTTTGGAGATACTTTTTCCCATACAAGTATGCATGACCTTTTGTGTTGTCTTTTTGATTCCTGTATATTTTTCTTTACCTTGTTTTGTTAATATGGCCTTTCATATCATACAGGCATCATATTTTGTATCACAAGGGTTTAGAAGGTGTGACAAGCGCTCGAACATGCTTTTGGTATGAGTAGTTCATATATCTTGCTAACTCTTACCTTCTGTTGTTTCTCTTGCTTGACACATATACATCTTAAAGGATTATCTCAGACACTGTTGAGTAGAAAGTCATCCATTCTCTTGAGATTTTAAGTACCAGAATTTCCTATGATAAATTGATTCACTACTTGGTGTTTGGGTATTAGATACAAATTATGCTCGAACCAAATTATTGAATTGCTTCATTGAAATGTAAAACTATAGTACTATTAATTTCAGACTTGAAGATGGTTGTGGATACAGAGTGATGTGAGAATGTTCAAGAAAATCTCATTCATATATCTATTCAACAAAAGGTTCTGTGTGTTCCACTCCTTGTCATATTTTAAGTAGACTGATTTGTTTTATTAATAATGTTTACATGCAGCATGTTGAATTGCTGATGGATTGTCTTATCTTTTTCATCAGTCCTGGTGGACGGATGGCTGGGTGCACATGCATATGCATTTGTCCATGTACATATGCATGTACTTCCATACTTCTGTTCTTAGCAATTGTCTTTTGGACTCCGCAACAGCCTTTCGGTTTTCCATTCTACTATCTCTGATCTACTTCCACAGTGTGCGGTTGTCCTTTAAAACATAATCATCCGAGTTGTATGATCCAAAACTAGGAGAACCTCTACTGGACCTACCATGGGATAAGCGTAAAGGGGAAAGAAGAAAAATGACAAAAATAAGCTTGAGAACACATGGTAGTACGCTTTTTTCTCATTAGCCACCACATAATTGTTGTTTTAAAGTAAGAGCAGTGTTTGCCTCTTGCTGAAGTTCAACTATTATCTTATCCAGTTTCCTGGCTAAAACCTTACGTATGATTTAAGGATAATAATTTTGTGATCTATTTTCTAACAAGTCTTGGAGATGTTCTCTTCAGAAATGTTTTGACTGGTGAATGTTCTCTTGCAGGCTCTTTTTTCGAACCTAGATAGACTTCTTGCTCCTGACCGGCCTTGTCATAGTTGTTTGTGGTAAATATGTTTGTATGTGAAGATTGTTATTTCTTATGACCACCTAATATTCTGTTTAGGACCGACCTTGTCACAGAAAAAATCATCTTGTTCATTGTGTGGTTTATCCATTTACCCGTGTTTGATGCATGTGCAGGGTGGCTTTAATGGCTTTCCATCTTGCATTGGCTGATGAACCTTGAGATCCTCTTGTGGTGTCAGCATTCGCTCTTGCCATTCGCAATGGGGGGGATTTGGCTGAAGCGATAAAGCTGGTGAAGATGATTGAGCAGGTGCACGATTCCAGTTTGGAGGAATTGTTGGACTCCGAGACATTTGATACTGATATAGAACTCAAGGATGATGTCTTGGACCTTGCTTCTTCAATCAAAGCAACATTAGGCATGATGACGGATGAGCATTATGTATCTCAAGCGATGGCAAAGTATCCTCAAGCTCCTTTCTCTGACCTGGTAACTGACGCTCTGGCCCGATGCGCCCTAGAAATTCATCACTTGCACTCATGCTCATGTTGCCAAACAAAAAATTGAAGGAAAAGGAAAAGATGTGGTTCCCTTGTCATTTCTTGTCTCTCTACCAGCAACATATCTGCAGACCTTTGTGTGCAGGCATATGATGTTTAGGGCCTGGATTAAGTTCTTCATCAGTTTATTTGCAGTCCAATTTTGCTAATTACATCATGTTTCATAGAGTTTCAACTTTAAATTGCTAATACCTTTTCATCATGTGTTGCTGGATTTGGGTTTACTGTGCCATTATGTTCTGCTTGATATCATCTCTGCTAGATTTTCTGTGGTCCATTCTTTTGTCTTTTAAGAATTAACTTCAAGGTTTCCTTGGAATTATTTTTCTTCTATTCTTTGATCTATCCCGAGTAAATGGCAATTGACAATTCTTACAGGTGTTCATCCCATGCAACTCTTACTGGAAAGTGCACAGAATGTTTGATTGTGTGGGAAGAGGCAGAGAGAAAGGGTTTATTCCAAAACGCAAGGCGAAAATAGATTACAGAGCCTTGAGTGAAGGGGACCTGCCAGAGGTGCGGCATATGTTTGCCAGGGTGATTTTTGACACCATATATCCAAATAGCAGTGAAGGTATGAAGTAATGATCGACCAATTGACAGCTGTAGGATCTATAAGCTTGAAGCTTCCTATGTTAACTCTGGAAAGTGCTGAATGCTCATCAACCAACAAGTCTTGCTGTTGCCGTGGTGCTTTGATGGTGATTTCATTGCTTTCTCCACCGTGACAATCAAAGCGGGATCAAGCAGGCACCCCTCACTCAGGCGATGAAGAAAAACAAGGAGTGTTAGCTGCGCCCATCCTAAGCGCAAGCGGACCAAGTCTTTCTTCTCCTCGTTCGTCTCTGGGCTTTTCGAATCATGTCGATTACACATACACACACACACACACACACACACACACACACACACAGAGAATTATTTTCATATTGGTAGTGATTTTGTTTCTTGAACATGTTTTTTCTTTTAGATGAATTATTCTTTCAAGGGAGGTAGAGAAAGGCGGAGGCCTTAAAGTGGAGAAAATAATAAAACATTTTCTCTTTTTTAAACTAAATGTTAGTATGACACAGTACCCGAACCTCAATTTTATGCACCCTGTTCTTCGTGGGGATAGTAGGGAGTGGGTTTCTTTTCTCTCGTGCAGTGAGGATTATATGGGTGTTCCCAGTCGTGACCCTTATAATATTTGTAAATGTAAAAGTATCTTTAACTCATGTCTTATTATTGATAAACCTAACTTGAATAATTGAAAATATTTAAGATTAGTTTGGTGAAAATTAAGAAGTTGTGATCTTTTACACGCACGTGCAAAGATACCACAGCACACGCATATATAGTTGAGTACGAGTTGACATGACTGCTTTAGATGGTTTAGAACTCAATTTGAAACCAGAACCGGTTCAGTTTGGGTTCTTGGTTTGGTCATCGAAGATGGAGCTGGAACTGGGTCTGGTTTTACTGGTCTCAGTTCCAGCCGGTTCTTAGGCAGCTGGGCTGGTTGGTTTCGGTTGGAACTGTTGGGTCGGTTTCAAACCGTGCATGTCCAAGTACAAGCATGTTCACGTACATAAGTGGTTGAGTACAGGTATAAGTTAGGTACTTGTTCCATACCTTCCCCATACGATGGCAAAGCAATTTGGGTAATCTTCATGCCTTACTGTCCCAATTGGATTGTATGGTGTCATGCCAATATTGACAATGGATATATTTTGGGTGTTAATAGATTGATTTTCTTGTCAAAGATAATGTTCCGCCTAGGGGTTTAAGCGAGCGGAGCTACTCATATCTTTCCGCCTAGGGGTTTAACCGAGGAGAGCTGCTCACAAGCTATTCGAGATGGGTTGACAACAATGCAAAATTGGCTCGGTCTTGTTGAGCTTGACATGATTTACTAGTATAATTTCTTCTATATAAGCAGTGTGGTTGCCGTTATCCTTGGGATTTCAATGATTTCATATCAAAGCAGGTTGTCAACAGCTATAGCTTCTTCTTTCTTTCTTTCTTTCTTTTTTTGTGTTACAAATAATACCCAAATGTGCATATTCTATACGTTAGGCTTATATATATATAAAGTGGGGTGAGTGTCATACGCTTGCTATATGCGTGCTCATCCTTAAAAATCCATATTTATGTAGCATATTTATCTGTAATACATATCCTGCTTGCATATTTAATAAGTAGGACGAGTTTGAAAAGTAAAAAGTATACCTATACATATATACTTTTTGGTTTTTCACTTTTGAACTCAATTATCACCTTGAGATGGATATTTGATGTTTTCAAAAATATAACAAGCATATAATATAGCTAGTACATTAGAGTTTTTCCATGAAAGTGATATATTCCAACCCACAAGGACATGTATACAAACCAATCCAAGACTAACTTTGACCGCTTGGCAGCGGGTCTCATTAGCATGCTGATTGAGCCCAGAGAGACTGCTAGGTGCCTGAATCGAGCCAAGGCTCCCGAGAAGTACAAGCAGCTTGTGTCATTTGACAGGGTCAGCCTCTGTCACACCAACCCGGCCCCCACCACCCCAACTGTTAAACTTGCAATCTATGATTGCTTAGACGCAGGATTTACGTGGAAAACCCTCCAACTAATGGAGGAAGCCCCGATTAATGAGATTCAGATTTCAATAAGACTGAGAGGCATATTACAGATGAGAAAGGATCAATATAACAACAGCAGCAAAGCAGAGTATAACTCAGACAAGTAAGACAACAGAACTAACTTCATAAATTTCACCCATAATAATTAACAGAACTGATGGAAAACACTAAGCAGAAGAAGGCTATCCTCGCAGCCATGGAAATGAATAGAAGAAGCCTGAGAAAGCGTTCTGCGATTGATCTTAAATGGCACAAAATATCTGACATTTAATCTCTGCAGCTGGTTGTCAATGGCCTTTCCCAATCTCACAAAGTACAAATGAACTTTCACTCACAGACGTGAGAGAAAAAGTAAAGGGCATTTTCTTTATGTGTTACGAAGATAACAAAGAAGTATGGCCATGACTTCACACGAGCACACAAGTCTCGCGCTTACCACCTTATGACTTTTACAATCAAAGGCAAAAAGACCTCCAGGCTCGACGTAAATGAACTTCAGTCCAACACCAACTCCCACGCTGCATAGGGATGTTCATGAAACAAGAAACCCCCTCTCTCCGTGGAGCCTCACCCCGAACAAGGGGGATTCTGGGGTCTGGGTCGGGGACGGAGGAGGAGGGGAGATCTTTGACAGTGATTGGGCTGAGGATGGACACCGCAAATCCCCTCCCGGCGAACCCGTTCCGATATTCTAAGCCCCGTGGTATATATATATATATATATATATATATATATATATATATATATATATATATATATATATATATATATATATATATATATATATATATATATATAAACAACAATAAGGTTCTTCATTTTCAATGTCACTAGTTTGAAATTTAAATAGTGTTCTTAGCATGTCACTAACAGCCTTAATTCTCAAGCATGTCTATATATGATGCAGCATTTTTTATCTTATTTTATAAATACCTGGACGGTTTGGGCTCTGGTTTCAACATGACCTTGGTTTCAATAAATTTGGTTTCAACAAATCACTTAATCAACAAAATTGGTATTGAAAACTAAAAACTGTAAGAGAATGGTTTCTCTCTAGTTTTTAGAAGCAAGAGGAGTTTTGAGTTCAAGAAAAGGTTCCTGATTTAGCTACCAAATGAATGAGCCCCATATTGCAATAAGAAGGAAGAAGGATGACAGTTTGTACAAGAAATACATTTTTCGTCGAATGCCTAAAGCCATGTGCATGAGCAAAAGGACTGGTTACTGCTCAAAAAAATTTGAACTTTAGATGGAAAGGTTCAGCAAGAGTGCACCTATCACCACCTCTGTCCACGGAACGACTAGCAACCATTGAACGCAGCCTACATCAGATTTTACATATCATATATATTTTAAGTATTTATACATAGTTACATATTTTTCTCTTTATAGCTTTCTCCATTAAACAAAACACTTGTACGATTCCCTCTTCAACAAACTGAAACATCTCTTTTGCATCACTATTCACCCAGCCACACATTACCTGTTTGACAAATCGTTTCAGCCAATGAGAACAAAAAGCACGCCTCCATAAAAGTACCTCTTGTTAGCAGAATAGGTCATGCAGGAGACACAGAGGCAGAGCTGAGGGACTTTTTGGTCCTCATAGTAGGAACGGGGAAGGAAACGGGTGGGTTTTCTGTACCGCGATGGTCATGGAGACCTTGATCCCTGCCCCCGCCCACCTCATGCTCATCCTTACCCACAGACAACTCTCTCTCTCCATATATATATATATATATATATATATGTATATATATGTATATATATGTATATATATGTATATATATGTATATATATGTATATATATGTATATATATGTATATATATGTATATATATGTATATATATGTATATATGTATATATATGTATATATGTATATATATGTATATATGTATATATATGTATATATGTATATATATGTATATATGTATATATATGTATATATATATATATGTATATATGTATATATATATATATGTATATATATATATGTATATGTGTGTATATATATGTATATATATGTATGTATATATGTATATATATATATACAGACTTTTATTAAAAAATCTATATCTTGGCAGGTTATTTGCAAATCTAACTCTTGTAATATAATATATGGTTTGCTTACGAAAGGTAGTTTAGATCACCCCCAGTTTCAACATCTCAGCAGTTTCATAGGGAGTTTTAAAATTCAATAATCCCTAATGCATCATTTTTTCCCCTTGTTACAGTGGGAGAACGGATCCTAACACACACATGGATACACCCCCCACCCCACCCCCCAGGAATCGAACTCACCACCTTCGAGTGGGCCTCAAGTGCCCTCTGAATGCCTAATGCATCAAATTTTTGCTGTTGGAAAGCATGTTCTGGGTGACCAAGAAGCACCCGGAGCGTTAGCTCAATGGTAGGGCTCTCTACTCCCAAGCTGTGTAGCGAGTTTGGTTCCCAGGCCGTGCATGCATGCGTGGGTGTTGTTAGGCTTCGCCCTTCCTTTCTAACCAAAACTACTTGACCCACAAAGTTTACCCTGTTAAATTGAATATGTGTATTTATGAGGCTAAATTAGTCAAAGTGAATCCGCAAAACAAGCTTCTAACTGCTACCAACATTGGTTTGATTCACAGTTTAATGATGGTCATTGAAGTTGGTAAAACTCAATTAGAACAGTGTTTGGCTTTGAATCCTTGTAATAATATGCTTTACAGTGCTGTCAATTGTTCTGGTTTGGCCCGAACCCAGCTTCTACTGGACCCATTAGGGATCATGGTTCGATAGTAAAAGAGTACACCATTAGTTATCTAGGTCAGTCGCTGCAAGATCTGTCCGCCTTATAGAGCTGGATATGGTTCATAAATTTGTACTAAACCAAGATCTGACCCAAGTTCCGAATAAAATCTTTCCTCGTAAAATAAACAAAAAGGATGGTATTTCTCTACTAGGTGTTGTGGGTAATGTTCTTGTAGGATTAGATGAAAACTTTTCTCATGGTAGACCAGATTGGATCTGAAGGATCTGGCACTAGGACCGGAATGTGAAAACATGACTACATCTAGTTGGATCCGAACCAGGTCTGACCCCATGTCAAACAGGTATGGTTCTCGACATCAGGTTGAACATACTGCACAAAACTTGGCAGGTCCTGACCTAAGTGAAACATTGATGCACCCGTTACGAGACCGAGGTCGGCTCTGACCTCGAATACCATAGAAAGATCAAAATGGACTCCTGTGATAAACGTAGATCTTGATTGAAACTTGGGTTGGACAGGAGTGCGATATGTAATTTGGTGAACCATATCTAGCTCTATATACCAATTGACCCTCTCATGTGAATTGTGTGTGAGAATAAAGAAACCAACACTATAGTAGAATTAATACATGTTGAGACATAATTAGAATATATTTGTAATAATTAAATGTTCAAAGAATAACTAAATTTTATTCATCAAAGTTTCAATCCACCATTTGCTCATCTTTTTGGTATTTGTTCCTCTTAAATATTAAAAGAATAACGAAACATTAATACTTTATACTTGAAAAAGGCTGTGTTCTAGCATGATTCTATCAGTTAAATTTAGTAGAGATATGAAAGTCAAATCCTAACGCGCTTGCGTGTGCACGTAAAAGCCAAGAGGCTAGCACATGAGAAAACAATAACTTGGAGAACTTTCTTAGTTGGTTAAATTAAACAAGTCTAATAGACAAAGGGCACTTAAATGGCACTCAAAAATAAGGGGTTTTATCTAGTATAAAAAAAATTGACCTTAACATTAAAAATAGTTAAATTAAGGTGTTGAAACCAACCGCTTGGTTGGTTCAAGTGGTTCGGCACTTATTTCCCCAAAGCTGTGAAAGAGGGATGGACGGCTCCCATGGTCACTGTCTGAAAAAGCAGAGGAGCCTAGGACTATGGTTCCCTTATCATAGATCTGGGCTCCCATTACAAGCAGCTCTTTAGGGTGTGTTTTATTCATTTTGCCAAGCAGTTTTTAGGATGTGTTTTATTCATTGTGTGAAGTCCTGATACTAGAATTGCAGCTTTTTAGATTTTGGTGCACGAGGGAGAGAGAAGTGTTCGAGTTTCCATGCGAAACCCATGAGTTGAATTTCTACAGCCAACTTTCCTTTATGTCGATGTTTTTTGTTTAAATTGAATTTATGAAGCCATAGTTCTATGTCAACGATAGGTTTCGATGGTTTATTTCATTTGGTCATCTAAGACGAGCTAAGTGAGTGGATTGGATGTAAGCTTCGTCCTCTTAACTTCTTAAAATGGATGAAAGAATATCATATCAATTGCAGTCACGTTCCAAACTGTATTTGTTAACAGAGATCTATCAGATTTCCATATGGAACAATCAAATTTTGACTCGTCACCGTCACCGGCTCTGATCTCTCTCTCTCTCTCACCCGTCTGCATTTATAAACGTTTCGAGACTGCCTTCTTTCATAACATTGAATTGGCGTCAATTGAATTCCATGATGGCTTTCATAAGCATTTTCCAGGCGGCCTTTCTTCTTATCTGTTGGACGTCCTTCTTCCTTCCAGTTCTTTCTGAACCCAGTCGTTACACATCCATCTTCAGCTTCGTTGACTCGCTCGCCGACACCGGGAACTACTTATTGTCCGGCCCTGTCGGTTTGCCGGGAATCGCCCATCTTCCTTACGGGGAGACCTTCTTTCATCATCCAACCGGACGATGTTCAGATGGAAGGTTGATCGTTGATTTCATAGGTAGATTGATTCCTCCATTACTCCAACTATGTTGGGAATTTCATTCTGATGACACACTATCTGGCGGATTTAAACTGTGTGATTAACAAACTTGTATAGCCGCTATTGAATTAGTTCCTCTACCACCAAAGAAGCTTAGAACCACTGGTCGCTCCTCTGGATTTGTCTACATGGATTGTAACTTTGTATCAAGGTAAGAACAGATGAGTCATGCTTGACGCTTGATCTGAGAGGGATTTCCAGGAATTTTCTTAAGCTTTTTCAAGTTTTCTTGTAACTGCATCTTCCATGTTATCGTATAAATAATGCGCAGTTTTCTTCTCTTTCTTTTTTCCTGACAAGGTGGGTTAGGGGACCCTACTTGAAATCTTATGTTGTTTCGATTGATTTTCTGTCAGCCGAAGCCTGCGATCTTCCACCGTTGCCTCCGCACTTCGCAAGAAAAGAACTTGGAAATTATACACATGGAGTGAATTTTGCAGTTGTGGGAGCGACTGCTCTTGATCCCTCATTCTTTACTGAGAAGAACATCACGGGAGTCTTGACCAACTATTCTCTCAGTATTCAACTTGATTGGTTCCGCAAAATAGTGCCTTCTCTCTGCTCATCAAGTACTTATTTGTATGAGAATGGTAGCTAGTTCTTTCTTTATACACACATGCTCGTTATGTCTACATAGGGATTGTGGTCTGCATTAAATTCTCAATGATACCTACGATGTAAAACTGTGGGTTGCAATAAATGCGGTCGAGTGCATCATTTTACAATGATATTGAGCGCATGATTGAGACACTAGCATGTGCGTGTGTTTTAGGTAAATATGTCTCTTCGCACTCTGGTGTTCGAAGCTGCCAAGACTACTTTAAGCGTTCTTTGTTTCTTGTTGGTGAGATTGGCGGAAATGATTTCAACGCACCCTTGCTAAAAGGCTCCATGACCCTTGATCAAGTCAAGCCTTATGTTCCACTTGTAGTTGCTGCTATTGCTGATTCCGTCACTGTAAGCCACCACTGCTTTATCTCCATGCCTTCCTTCTTTGTATGCTCACTGCTCATTAAGGGGTGTTAGTCTTAAGAGGGAGGAAGGAGAAAACGCTTTCCTTGTGTTTGGTTCCCATTTGTATTATATATAGTATTTTATATATAGACATACACACACACACACACACACACACACACACACACATATATATATATATATATAGAAAGGAGGGGAGGAAGTGTGAGTCTAATATGCTTGCTGTGTTACATACTTATCATATCCATACAAATCTCTATTATTCAATAAATAAAATTGATGGTTGAGGGGAAAAAAAAGAAAAGCAAAAAGCAAAAATTATACACATACATACATACATATAGATAGATAGATAGATAGATGGATATAAAATTAGAAAAGTAACCATATCAGTCTTGGAAAGAGATGATCGGCTTGGAAAATATTTTTACAAGATCACTGTATTCGTTGCAACAATTATTAGCACCCTCGTAATTCTGGTGAGGTGAATGCAGAAACTGATAGAACAAGGAGCAGTGGAGCTGATGGTGCCGGGGAACCTCCCCATTGGTTGCAACACGGCTTATCTGACTGCATTCCGGTCACAAAATCAGTCAGACTACGATCCTAAAACCGGTTGTCTGAAGAGATACAATGAATTTGCAGTATACTACAATCTCCACCTCGAACAAGCACTTGAACACCTAAGGGAGAAACACCCACACTCAAAGATCATCTATGCTGATTACTACAATTCTTTTATGAGATTCATGCAAACTCCCACCTTTTTCGGTACGTTCGCAATTCATCAAACTAATAGGAGTTTTCTATTTTTCGAGTTCAATGCCCCCTAGAACGAACTAATCATAAAGAAGCGATCTCAATGCCCAAGGTTCTTTTAGTCTATATAAACACATGCTATCCTGGCAAAAAACCTACTCTACTGTATTTAAAATCAACCATCTTAACCTTTTGAGCTTATAAAAAAATTTATCTTCACTTGATTGAAATCAACGCACATGTTTGATGTGCAAGGTGCTTTTGCGTTTCAAACAAATTCATGTTGTTCATTTTACCAAAATCAATTGGCATACTCGAAATTTTTCTTGTTTGCGCAAGTGTGTGTTTGCTCTCTCTTTCTCTCACACACACATGTATAGATATTGTCAGTTGATTTACTAACCTAACTACTATCCATGATTGCAAACCTAACGCCTGAAATCTCTGTTCTCATTGTAGGATTTGAAGATACGCTGAAGGCATGCTGTAGGGCACCTGGGGAGCCTTATAATTTCAGTTTTGCAAAACGTTGTGGTACTAATGGGAGTGGAGGATGTAAAGATCCGTCTAAGTACGTGAATTGGGACGGCATACATCTCACTGAGAGGGCGTACCAATGGATGGCTCATGCCTTCACCAATGGCTTATTTACCAAGCCACCACTTAAACTTCGTGGCTTTTGTCATTAAAATGAATTAATCACCTCTGCTTTGTCATCATTTTTCTTCGTGAACTTTCTTTGTTTTTCTTAATAAGAGAAGCCTCAAACAAGATAGACCACAATCGCGAATTAGAATTCATGTAGTCAGTCAAGCAATCCGTGGGATTAGGCATAGTTTGGTTTTGATTTTGCATGATGGTGATTGAAGTTGGTAAAACTCAACTAAAGAATATTTGCTTTCGGGCAAGAGCATGTTTCACAATGTTGATAAGAGAAATTGGATTGCAAAAGAAGAGACAATAGGTACGTTCGGTCCAAATTTTATACGGTTTGGCCTGAACCCAACCATTAGGCGTTAGGGTCGCAGTCTGACAATAAAAGACTATATCCATTAGTTATCTAGATTAAACCCGCAAGATCCTTCTGTTTTCGGGAGATGGGCATCATCCACCAAAACTTGTTCTAAACCAGAACTAGACCTGAGAAACTCTAAAATCTTCATATATAATGGTGTAACTTGTGGATTGCACATAGTATGGTATTTACTTTAAATCCTTGTGGACTGCACATAACAGACCTTTCATGGGGTAATGATAATTCATTCATCCAAATTTGCAGAAATCTACACTGGAAGAACAGGTCCAGACCAAATCACTATACAGAATTAACAAAACTACGAATTCCAAGCAGAGAGAAAGAAAACCTTCATATATAATACATCACGAAAAACTTACTACCAGTGATTTGTCTGCCTCGAAAATAGAGATCAATAAAGCACTGTAAGGTCTCACGTAATACAACCTAATCCTGTTTTTTATCTTCTCTCTCGTGCTTCTTTGGCTCTGCAGGGAAGTATTTTATACCAACTAGATCACCAACCTTGCTGATAACCTGTAAGTATACCCAAAAAAAATCAACAAATAGTGAACTGCTTAAAATGTTACGCAAAGAAAGTTTTGAGATACTCCTCCCACATGTACCACAAAGAACAACAGGGTGAAATTGCAGCAGATATCTGGTCTATGAGGACAACATCAAATCTTAAAGAGAGCAATCAAATGGTAAACGAGGGTGGACACCTCTAAGCCTTTGACGAGGTCTTCCTTAGTGTGCGAGGCAGATATGCAAATCCGAGCCCTTGCAAGCAATAGTGGTGTTGCTGGGAATGCAACGGTTACAACAGCAACCTATTGTAAGATAAGAAGGCATTCAGTAATTTTGAAGATTTTTAGTAGATCTAAACATCTAGCACTTGATGTAGATCTAACAGAGTAGCCTTCAGGTTTCGGTAGATGTAAACATGATAGTACTATCACGAGCTTTGAACTGAGGAAAATTTTCTCTCGGACTAAATATGAGGTTAATATGAATGTTTTTCACACTAACATTTAGAAGAAAGAAACTTACTTTCTGATTTAAACATTCTCGAGAGAAGGCTGGTATTTTTGCTGGATTGTAGAGCATTATCGGCATTACTGGTGAATCATTATCCCCAAGAACCTCAAAGCCCATCTTTTGCAGCTCTGACCGGAAAAAATTACTATTCTCACGCACTCTTGCAAGTTTCTGAGCTCCTGCACATGGCTAAATCAACCGATCTTAGGATATAGATAAATAAACAAGTCAAAGAAATTATATCTTTTCTTGGGAACACATTCTTTTGCACCTCTGTTGGAACCATCTTCTCCAAGGATAACCTTTATGGCAGATATAACCTGTTGGACTGCTGGGGGTGACATCGATGTGGCATAAAGATGTGCTGGGCATGTATGTTTCAAGTATCGAATGAGTTCCTATAAAAGATGAATGAAAAAGCAAGATAAAATATTAAGTGATCCTTATGACAATTTATATTTCTAAAAAGGAAAAAGGAAATCTTAATACAAGTACAGTTGTTGATATTAAAATGAGTACCCAACATAACAATGAAACGACCAGTCCAAGTAATAAAGCAGGACTTGGTATAAATCCTTATAGCACATGAATTTTCAAGTACATTAGATAGCAATCACAAACAGAAAAATCAAAACCTTAGATCCAGCAATATATCCTCCACATGATCCAAACGATTTGGTAAACGTTCCCATCATAATATCAACATCAGCTGTATCTACTCCAAGGAGTTCACAAACCCCTTTTCCTGTTCTTCCAATAGCACCGATGCTGTGCGCCTCATCTAAGTACACATATGCCTGCTTATCACAATAGCACGTTCATGTTAAGCTCTAAAAGACTATATAGGTTTGGGAAACAACACACAAAAGGACGTCCATAAACCTCATTTTAGCAATTCTTGAGATAAGCCATCAATAAAAAAGACTTTCCAAAGATTTATGCGAACAGGTTACCATGCTTGGGAAAAGGTATAGAACCTATAAACTGTATCCACATCTATGCTTGAGAAAACTAAGGGATACTTAACAACAGGTTGAGCCTTGGTGAGCAAATGCATGGGCTAAGTTCAATAATTTAGTTTTTAAGCCATACAGAGGATGAAAATAGAAACTACAAAGAAAAAGGTGCAGAACGCTGAACATGCTACAAATTTTCAAAAAGGCATAACAAAAGAAAGAAATTGGAATCTGGCAGAATCATGTTGAATGTAAGATTACCTTGTACTTCTTGCAGACTGCTACAATCTCGGGAAGTTTACAAAGTTCTCCTTCCATGCTATAGATCCCTTCAACAACAACAATTATCTTTTTCCAAGGCCTATGAGAACGAGGTTGTCCTTCAGCTATAGCTTCTCTAAGCACTTCTTCCAAGTGGGATGGTGCTGAAAGCAAGGTAAGCAAATGTTACTATAGTTTCAGCAAACCAATGACAAAGCAAACAGGAAGAGAAATGTCCTTAGTACTTGGACGCAAAGGTGCTACAAGATGAACAGAACTTACTGTTGTGCTGGAAAACCCGGATTGATGAGCCTGATCCTCGAGCACCATTAACAATTGAGTTGTGGTTTAAGGAATCACTTACTATCAACCCACCCTAATGGCACAAACAAAGATCAATTCCTCTTTTGATGCATGCAATGAACAAATGAAAAGGTTTGATCTAACCATCCACAGACCTTTCCTATCAGCACTGGAATAATAGCAGAGTTTGTCACA
This sequence comes from Brasenia schreberi, assembly GCA_036023115.1. Lineage (NCBI taxonomy): Eukaryota > Viridiplantae > Streptophyta > Magnoliopsida > Nymphaeales > Cabombaceae > Brasenia > Brasenia schreberi. The sequence goes on along the minus strand of JAYKKT010000079.1, from coordinate 20,785,280 downwards.
TAACCCATTCCAAAAACCAATGCAGATGGCTTCCCAACAAATCTTGCAACTAGTTCCTCAAGCTCAGCGTGCAAAACTGTTGTTCCTGTAAGTGCAAAGGCATCAGTTAGAAAGGGAGACAATGAGACACATGAGTATTTGCAGTAAGACAACATACCACCATCAACACGAGTACCACAGGTGCTTGCCGAAAATTTATTGAATGATTCAATCACACGGGGTGTGCAATACTCGTCAGCAGCAGCAAAACCCAGGTAGTTATAAGATCCTAAGTTGAGGCATTTACTTGTTCTCTTAGTTCGTCTGCAGAAGACATGCCATATTTCCAAAATTAATAAATTTTCCTACGTGTGTTCATGTCAGCATATCAAAAATAAGATATTCCAAAAACATCAATAATGTTATGGAAGCCATAAAGGTGTTCTTTGCATAAAAACAAGAAGGCAAGATGCAAGTTTCATGGCAAACTGAAAGGCACCTTTCACTTACAAGCTAGGAGCCATATATCTTGGAGAACTCTACCTTTTACCAGATAGAAATTTTAAGACTGCAAATAGGGAATCATATTATATTACATTAATTATATTGAGAACTCACATTAGTGTCTTGTTACCATCATTTGAGTAACGCTCCACCACATCGATCCAACCATCTGGTGGTCCTGCTATTGGTCTTGAAAAGCAATCCTGGATACAGATGAAATCACGTAGTTGAATGAATTATTACCATCAGGGTCTGCAGAAATGCATAACAAAGTGGAAACAGAGAAGCTTATTCTTGTCAATCAAGACTTCATGTTGTATCACAGGCTAAAAGGCCGCTAAAACCACCTGAATGCGAAGATAAAGCCTACGAGTGTAGAAGTCCTCAAGACCCAAGCAGATCGGGGCATAACCCTGGTCCAAAAAGAAACATTATGAGTATTTAAACATCATAGCACTCAATTGAAGTCAAACAATGTTAAAGGATGAACCATAATTTTCAGCAATCACCATGTAAGCGCATGAGAGAGAGAGAGAGATTCACATGTTCTAAGGATGATTAAGAAGACAGGTGTTCTAACTCTTGGTGATTTTGAGAAAAGTTCACTGAATAAAAAGCATTTGTTGGTTGACATTCCAGCCAGGCTTGAGTTAACACAAAGCAATTAGGTAAAGAGAAGTTCGTGAATAAAGAGAAGTTGTTGTTAGACTTGAAGTATGCCTGAGATAAAACCCCATAAGCTGTATAAAACTAGAACTAATATCGTTAAACTACCTATTGAGATTAAGTTATTGTTCATTATTCCAGTATTACCTTCAGCCATTTTAGACTTGGGACTACCGTGAAAACGTATAAATAGTCTTCTGACTTGGATATGCTTGTGCTAATTTTTCTAGCAAATACCTGGCACCTGCTTGTCCTAGTCTCCAATGCTGGTCGATGGCATCAAATGTTGGGGAAGTTTGGTAAACCCCATGTATATATTGCCGGAAATTGTTGAATATATGAATATAGTTAAAAAGAATTAGAGGGGGATTATATGATTCAATACAAATTCATGTTATTGGTCTAATGTCTTGTATATGCTTTCATTGTTTGGTGATGGTGGTTAAGCATATCAGACGATGGAAAGTAATGGGCTTTAAGGGTCACGTGGTAATAATGGTGGTATGGTGAGTGGTTGAAGTGCAGCGGTGAGAGGGGATGGTGTTCTGTGACTGAGACTCGTAGAAGGTGACGATGGTGGTGATACCAGATAAATATAATGAAAAGAATAACGACTAAGGATGTAGTTTCCGCTTGTTTTTTATATGTATGTATAACTAAATCAAATATACCATAATGATAAATCTTCAAACAAACAAATAAATTGAATGAAAGCATACAAACAACATTTTAATCAGTCATAGTAATTAGTAAGTATAAATAGAATTAGAAGAGCCACAAATTCAAGCTCAGCTCTTTTGTTTCCTAAAGGAGGTAAAACCTTATTGCATCAGCCTCAATACATCTGCCACTTTTTTTTTCTCGTTTCAGATTATTCTAACCCAAGCCAGTCAAAAGCTTCACGGGGAACAAGCCTTTCCCGATCTTAATCAGATAAACAAAACCATCACTATTAAGAATTATACTAACTTCACATAATTCAGGTTGCATTGATTATGGATCTCATCGCTTACGCACTAGAAACCTATTCTCAATGATATTTACACAATTAATTCTTTACAACAATACAGACCCACTAAAAATGGTCACAATAAACAAATCGAATGCCATAAACTACGACTCCTGATAGAAGTTCAACATCAGGTTCCAATAATGCCAATCACACATCAAAGAAAAAGCTTCTCTCCGTAAAGCCTTGTGAAATCAAGCAGTTAAGCATGATTATTCTCAGAAGGAACAGCAGAAAAAGGGTTCACATTTTCGGAAATTATACTGCAACAAGAAATCCACATTATACATCAAAGTAGAAAATGAAAATGAAAAGTCCATCTGCGCCGAAAGAGCAAGTCATTCAAAAAATGGCTCGCATCCTCAGCAATACTCGTTGCAGTTAAATGATAGGAAAGGCGACCAACTTCACGACTTTTGGTGCCAAATCTTCCAAAATCAAGTTGTGTACCGTCCGGTTCGCGACCCCCACTACATCTGCCTTTACGATATTCACCGTATTTAGTAAAGTTTCGGATGTATCACGTCCCTTTCTTGAATGACTATATGAGATCCCGAATTCACACGTACAAAACCAGCTAAAGCTCAAAGTTATCCAATTAATAAATCAGAACAATAAATGTCTGGAAACAGAAAGAAGAAAGTGGATCCATAAATGCAGAATCGCAGGCAGCAATAATGACACGAGAAGGAAAACCAATGGATGAGGTAACGATAAAAACAAAAACAAGAAGAACGAGAGAGTACATGGAGATTATTGGAACTGGACCACTCAACCAACTTCCTGAACAGATCCCTAATCTGCCCAAATGCGAACAGCAAGCCATAGCTGAATAGCGTCGTCAGAGCGGTGATGTATGGGATCGTTATCATCGCGATCGACGGTCACGAATCGAAGAGAAATCGATGGACAAGGAAGCAAAAAGGAAATCCACTAGAAGATCAGCGACGACAGATCCATGGCGATAAAGAGATGTGAGACAGATTGAGGGAGAGAGATGACGAGTCAGAAGATGAGACGCCGAACGAAGACCGAGGGGATGGCCTGCAGTTGGGAATAAATAGAATGTTAATAATTTACTGAAATAACCTTCATAAAGTTCAGAATGTTCGTTTATGTTCTCAACGGGCTTACGGATCCCCCTTTACCCAAGTGAGGTAAACGGTGAACCCGAACTGGACTAGGTCCGACCCGATACCACATAAGTAGATCCGTTAGTTTAAACTTGGGCCCATTTGACATCTATGAACTCAAACTGATTCCCATAGAACCCGAACCGAATCCAACTCCAACTAACCAACATTTCCTGGTCTTTTTTTTCCTTGCATAATGAGGAGGCTGAACCCAACGCAAGCCCCACGTATCGAACTCATGACATTCAACTTGTGAGACAAACCCTTAGCCAAGTGAGTGACTGCTCGCGGTGCTATCTTAGGCTTATTTTTATAAGGCCAAGAAACCCGCATAGCAGCTCGTGATTCTGCTCGCATTGTGCTAGCCCATACTATCAACACCCATTTGCTAGTCCCTACTAGCCCCTCTTATCATCACATATGAGTTTGATTACTGATATTTGCGGGCTTATGCATTTCTTGTCTGTGACATGAACACAAAGTGGCACGGCACCAACAAGACACAGAACACGAAATCGTCACCCACCAGCCAAACGTGACTAATGGGTTCTGTGTTGATCGGCCAAATTGTATCCCGAATAGTTCCCTACAGACACCAAAAGCATAGTGAACTGATCAATGTCATAGCATCTCACAGTTGAATATGACTAAGATGAATGTTTGCCAGCAACTTCTCTTACCCATAGATCAGACAATTTCAGAGATGGTGATATATGCTCAATTTGATCCATGTTTAAATTCACTGAAACACTTTCAATATATAATTGACATGATCAACTATAGAGATTTTCATTTAAAAAGTAAAATGTACTTTTTGTACTTTACATTGAATCATATTGATATATTTTATTTTTTAAATTCAAATATGTCGCCCTTTGTTGCTGAAATAAAAAGAGAGAGGGAGTTGCTAGACTCAATGTTATACTCTTCATGATCATTTGGATTGTCCATCTCTTTGGTTCATATTTTTTTTTAAAAAGTTAAATTTCTTCTCAAAAAGCACAAAAAAAGTCCTTTTACTTGGACCATCTCATGAAAGAAATAGATAATTCAGATGATCGAAAAGAGCTTGAGTGGGAGTCTACCAACTCCAATTCTCTCTCTCTCTCTCTCTCTCTCTCTCTCTCTCTCTCTCTCTCTCTCTCTCTCTCTATATATATATATATATATATATATATATATATATATATATATATATATATATATAGATATAGATATATATTCTTCAAATCACCCATCTTTTTCAGTGGCTTTCAAATTCTTCACAGAGACCAAGCCCTTTCTTTCCTCATTAAGTGGCATCAGCTACGTGAATTCTTTGTCGCCTTTGTTAACGATCATGTTTCCTATTAGCTGTTAACTCCAAAAGAGCAAGACAATGTGGCCAAAAAAGATATTGAAATGATGCCTAAATCTAAATCGGGTTCAGGGTGGTGGAGGAAGATAAGGAAGCTCGGCTTACAGTAAAGACTATAATCAAGACTACGAGTGCATATGGAGAAGGGTTTTTTTTTTACAGAACAAGATCTGTTCTTTTTTTGGATTACAAGAGGAGGCTGAATTCTAACACACACGCATGCAGTTTTTGGGAGTCGAACTCTCCACCAGCAGCAACGGTGCTAGAGCGCCCTGTCATGGAGCTCACGCTCTCGGTGCTTATAACAAGAAAGATTTGTTTTACTTACGTTTTATGCAGCAATCCTAAAATAATCCAAACAACTAAGACAAGTTAAAAGGCCTTTCAATTCAACCATATTTTATGCATCAATTGTGTTTGTCATCAACTTGGTTTAAGCCTTCCTAACGAATTATTATAGTCTAACCATACAAAAAGAATGTACACCAGTGATTTCTTAAGAATGAAGTTTATCATGCTGGAAAATAAAAGCATTTCTATACTTTTAATAAGTTCTTTAAATTAAATTCTTAGACGGCACATTCCAAATATCATCAAACTAAATTGTTACAATATTGAACTTAGCCAGAATATATTCATTTATAATGTGCTCCGAAGCCAGGTGCATGCCCCGGGTATCAAAGTCGTGACCTTAAGCTCGTGAGTAGGCCAAAAACCTAGCCGGGTGAGCTATTGCTCCGAGCCGCAACATGTTAGTATACTTTATGTCTTATGGAGCCATTGGATATAGTATAATAAAGTAGTGGGAACAAAACTCTCATCTGCATGACCAGCCTGAGACCAGACACCAACTCGGGATGGAAAGATGAGGGCAAAGTCGTTTCCAAGTGTGACACATCTACATATAAGAATTGCTGCAAGTTGGTTATGTTAGCTTCTACCAATGGTTTCTGACTTTAAAATGCTATATTACATTTTCATAGTTTTCATAAGATTTCACAGATTAAGCTAACATTTGGCTTAATGCACACAGTGACTGGCCACCTTTCTTTATATATATATGTATATATATATATATGTATATATATATATATATATATATATATATATATATATATATATATATATATATATATATATATATATATATATATACATATATACATATATATATATATATAGAGAGAGAGAGAGAGAGAATCACTTAAAAGATCTCCTTTGTTATCAATGATGAAGATTTAATCCTAAAATTATTTAATGTAAATAGGTATTTAATGGAAAGTACAATTATACTTTTAAAATTCAAATCTTTATCGATGTTCATCACTATCAAACAATAGAATTCTTTAAGTGATTTCAAGCATGAATACGTGTGCATATATACTAATCTCTCTCTATATAACCGGATCAAGCAACCTCTAGCACAATCATACACATGTATTGCATTTACTTTTAAAAGCATATTTATAATAAGGTTGGTTTTTATATTTTAAATACCTTTATAACTATAACATTCAATACTTAAAAGCAAAGAAAATACATAATTATGCATATGTGAAAAGTATGTAGAATAAAGACTCTTTCTCTTTGTATGTGGTCAGATATGTGTGTGTGGATTAATACTCATTATTCAAATAATATGTCACTTAAAGTTTATGATGGGAGTTGTCGAGGGATAAGATATAACCGATATCCAATAGGACTCCATCTCTGATTCTTTGGCTTCAGTATCAAAAACCAAATCTGAATATTAAGCAGGCGTGAATCAGGGCTTAATTTTGCTTCTTCGGATGCAGTTTTGGGTCAGTCCGGAGCCCATATTCGATTGTCGTGTCAGAATCTAATTTGGTAAACCTGGACACATTTGATGCGTTGGACTTCCTACAATAACTTCAAGAACACCAAGAACGCATTTTGAGGAAAATAAGAACGGACACAAGTGGGTCGTGGATAACAAAGGGGTGGTTAACAAAAACCATACCCAAATCTAAAACGCTTTACAAGTTGAGAACAAACATATAATCTATGCGAGGCTTCATAACTAAACCAAACCAAGACTTATTCCACACTAAGTTGGGTAGTGTAGCTTATAAATCACCTGTTGGATCTTGTGTCCTATTAAAGTCTTCCTCTGTGTCTGTGCGCGCGTGCATGTGTGTGTTTTAAGGACTGAACTTCTAACACCATTTCACCGGGTTACTTTGCTCTCTCTCTCTCTCTCTCTCTCTCTCTCTCTCTCTCTCTCTCTCTCTCTCTCTCTCTCTCTCTCTCTCTCTCTCTCTCTCTCTCTCTCACACACACACACACACACACACACATGCATTGTTGTTCTTATTATTGATTTGTAATATTTACCTTTAAATTTTACGGTGTCTTTTAATCACACAAATATGCACATATTAAAACTCAACCATTTTTATTTTAGTCACGAAGTTTTGATGTCGAAAACAAATTGCAAATTGCATTTGGTTAATGTGAAAATGCAAATTGGATTGGGCCATTTTGTCTTTATCCAGATTCCAAACATTGATTTGATAAATGAATAAGTATCTTATTGATGCAGGATGATGTAAATATAAATATACATGTAAGATCAAAAACACGCAAGTATGGTCCCATATGCCATAGTACAAATGAAAACTCCTAGTCTTTGGACCGAAAAATGTATCCATGAATCTAACTACAGCTAAACCGATCCAATAAAAAATACAATATCCAATTTGCAGTACAGTTGAGATGCAATTGGGCTTCATCAAATGTATGTTTTAAGGCTTTCAGGTTCCATATATAGATGTACTTTTTAATAAAGTTGTGCTTACTTAGGTGCAGCTTTAGGTTGTTTTATCCAAATCCACATCCAAACCCAACGAATATGTGCAATACCTGATTAAATTTGTAACATGCATCCATGACCGATCCAAACCAGGATTGTTTACATCACATGAATGGCTTCCTCTAAGACTTAATTCAATTTATGGTTGCAAATGAATCGGGTTTGAGCCATATTTATCACACTAAATCCAGCCATATTTACAACACGAATGTCTACATTAGTTGATTGTCGATACGGGCACTGGGATCTATTGTTCTTGGCTTTGAGTTTCATGCTGGATTACTTCAACCACTTGAAAGGCGATTTCTTGGAGTTATCAGCCAGAAGAAAACATCATATAAGTTTTCTCTTGAGGATAAGGTGTTTTCTTATTTGGATCTATTTGTTATATGAATATTAAGACAAATATAATATTGGATCTCTGTTTGATCCAAATTGTTTTAAAGTGAGAAATATTTCTAGAAATAGGATTCATCTTTCCTAATACATTCGACTTATCCAGATTATACATAAGAGGTACTTATGAGATTAGTAATATATATTGATGAATGATTTCAGTTATTGAAATTATCTTTGGGTGTGATGGGAAGGCCTAAACCAGATGCATGGCATACCCCGTGTGTCGAACTCGTGACCTTGTGAATCGACCGCCAGCCAGGTGAACTATTGCTGTCTGTGCAAAGTTATTACTGTTCCCTTGCTTTTCCAATTTACAGATATGATCTATGAACCGAGCATCGTTCTCTTTAGTCATTAGGTGTGGTTTGGATCTTTGGAACCCAGATCTGGATCTATAGTATCACGGGTTCAGTTAGTCTGAATCAGGGCATTACTGTTGTCTCTTGCTGTAGGACTTTGGACCCTCTTTCATTCCTAAAGCAAGAAAAGCAACAGCGGCGTTCGGCATAAAAGGTCGAATGTATTCGGCCAATTTGAACTCAGTCTCACATGAATGTCGAATCCTGACATGAGGAGAATGATATATGCGTTGAATTTAAACAGTTAATTGCTGGCATTCGGCCTGTGCCGGCTAGTTGGGGTACTTCGTGTACATGGATAAATGTCGTTATAGTTCGAACTTCGAAGTGCTTCGATACTTTTCGAAATATGTAATAAAATCGTGTATAAGAGTTTCCTAGAGGTGGACGGTGTGGACCAGAACCAGAGCTATAGTGGAACCGGAACCAGATCCAAAACTAAAGCTAGAGTTCGATGGAGGCCAAAATGGTTCTGCTTCCATGTTTTGGTGGAGCTGGGACCAGCTTGGAACCAGTGATTCTGCTTTATCCGGAACTGGTCAGGTCTAGATCCAAGTTGGCCTCTTCATGCTCGTCTCGCTAACATATGCCATCTTAACACATGCGAAACGTGCCATACTTCTTCGTCTTTTAAGGCTTATGAGATGTGCCAACATGAACTTGTTGCCAAATGAGAAGAGAGGCAAACGGCTAGCAGCTTAACTGACTTTCTAAACATCTTAACACATGCACCCTCTGGGAGTCGAACTCCCCACCACCAGCAATGGCGCTAGAGCACGTTGCCGCTGAGTTAATGCTCTTGGTGCAGTTAATGCATCCTTTATCAAAAGATATATATGAAACTATGAATGAATGAACTCTGGGAAGATGGTTCTACAACCCAAGTATGATCATATGTACCCTTTGATAAAAGTTAATGCAACTAAGAGTCACAATGACAATTAAGAGTATGTATCCCATCTGACCTAATGCAGAGAAAGGCTTACTTAGTTGTTATGGTCTGAACTCTGATCCTTCGTGAGGTGAGCCGATATTGTTTTCGATCCAAATCTGGTGTTCGAGGACCAAATGCACCAAAATTTAAGAGCTAATAATCGGGGCGGCGATTAGTTCGGTGGAGAGCCACAGGCCGAGATTTGGAGTTTAGTCAGATATGACCAACCAAATTGGGTTTCCTCATCAAATTCATAAAGATAAGAATATCATGTATAATCTGGTAACCCTAGCAGTAACGTAAATGCATCGGATTTGTTTCAAATAATGGGTCACATAGTTTAACTTAATCCAATTTCAGGTTCACAGATTTGGAGTTGGATGCGAGAGACTAAACCGAATCTCCAACATTTTCACTCCAAATGGATTTGGATTTCTCAGAAATCGGTATCCCGAAATCCTAGTTGAATTATTTGGATACCAGATCCAGCAAATATGGATTTGGCACCAAATGAGGGATTGGATACAGATTGAGACATATTCGATCGTTATCATCGCTTCGTCCAAAGGAGAACAGGGTCCTTTTGAAGTGGTAGAAGAATAAAATCCAACTTCCATACAGAACTAACGTTTTCATGCATATGTGAAACTCAAGATTTTCTGAATCGTATTTCTCTTTAGTTGGATTAAATAGACCTTGGGGTCCGAACTGGATTTTATTCAGTTTAATCCTTAGGCCAAGATATCTGTATGTGTGTATGCATGTAGGTAAGTATTCGGATCCAAATTATTTATACCATATTGGATATGATCCGTATATCTAGATCGCTTATTTTCTTCCACATTATCCGAGTCGGATTGTGAAACTCCGATCCGGTTTCGCGTTTCAGGAGAAAGGGATCACTTTCTTCATAACAGACGCCAACGTTGTCTTCTGATCAACAATGAACTTAAATGGGGTTTAAGCACGTACTACCATAGCTTCTCCGTTTCTTTAATGCATGAATGAGATCAAGCGAGTGGTGTATAGGCAAGCTTGACTTGAGCTTGGGTGTAGCTCGATCCCACTCAATCAAATCTGAATTGTCATCTAATAGATTTCAAGTAGCATAAGCAGCTTGGCTCACTTGCAACCCTAAATGAAAGTCACGTTTTGCGCTTATTCTTTTGTTAAACAAAATGAAAACAAAGCAACATCATGTTGCCACTGGGTTCTAAGTCTCACTTGCCTCAAATCAAAGATCAAATTTGGAAAACCAAACCAAAATTAAAACCAAGCCTTCTTCCCACGCTAAGTTGATCAATTCTTACTAACCATTGGGTTCAGTCTTGTAACAAATTGATTCCCAACTCCAAAAGAGCAGCATCATGCCCTTTAAAACAAAGCAGCATCATGTTTCCAGATGGTGGAACCGTACCCAAACCAAGGATGTCCCCAGTTTGTTTTCATTTCGGGTCTGCTTCCCCCGGTTCCGATTCTAGCCACTTCGAGCGTTGTTCCGGATCCAGTTCGAACCTCCGGGCCAAGTCCTAGTCCGCCACCTCTAAGCATTCCACATATGTTTACAAAACAAAATACGTTGTAGCATGAAGTGCCACTTGACCATCAACGAAACATGACTAAACCAATCAATTAAGTTGGTCTATTCCTTACCTATCACTTAGAGCTAACGCGCACACAACATATTTTTTCTTCTTATTATATATATATATGTATATATATATATATATATATATGCATGTATATATATATATATGTATGTATATATATATATGTATGTATACATATATATATATATACATACATATATATATATATATATGTATGTATATATATATGTATGTATGTATATATATATGTATGTATATATGTATGTATATATATATATATGTATGTATATATGTGTATGTATATATATATATATATATATATATATATATATATATATATATATATATATATATATGTATGTAGTGTGTAGTAAGATTAGATGTAACATCAATATATAGCGGGAAGGTTTTATTTACAGCAGACTAAACCGGCTATGGTAGAGAGAGTTCTTTACAGGAAGCATACAGAAGATCTAGAGAGCAATATAGAGAAGAGAGGGAGGAATTCCAACAGACAAGAGAACAACTCTCAGGGGCCATCGTCTTCCGTTCTATCTTTGTCATCAATAACTTTCTCAGAAGTCCACCAGAGTCCAATCAAATGGCACTTTGCCATGAAAGCTTTACCGTAATGTCGCTTTCCATTCTAACTATTTATAAACGAATAGGACACGAAGCGAGAGAGAGAGAGAGAGTAATTATTTGATGGGGTCAACGTGTGTTATCAAAATCAAAGATAATCAGCACGAAGCAGCAGTTCAAACCGAATAAGTACAAGATTTCGGGTCTATATTTTTATTAATGTTTATATCTTTTAGAAGACTTTCGTCTTAAAATACAATAGTTTAGGCCGACTTTGTATAGGATAAGGATTTTGCTGCGGCAGTAGGTAGAATCTGCTAGTAAAGCCTTTGAATTTTTATTTCAACACATGGTTCATCTTGGTTTTTAACGTACTTTAGGTGGGCCTTGACATGGACACGCACAAGTGGGAAGAGCTGGTAAAAAATAGAGCTCCGTGCACGCGTGCACATACATACATATGTATATATATATATATATATATGAGATTATAATATATATAAAGAGAGACATTTATAATATCTTTAGATGTATAATCTTACCTAAATATTTTTACGGTTCGATCTTTGAGATAAATAATTGAGGTGATAAAATAAAATTATTTATTAAATATAGAGTACAAAAGTATTTTTAACTTAAATCTCTATTTAGAGATCATGTCAATTGAATGGTGAAAATGTTTATAAAAGATTAGCATGAAACGATATTATGTATTTATTACTACCTATAATACATATTATTATTATTATATATATATTTGTATGTGTACTAGCCAAGTTGGGGGCCAGACGACCAGCTTTCACCTTGTGCAGCATTACATCACAGAGGAGCCAACAACAAGCGGGTAAGACGTGATTATTTTAGGGACCAACAGATGGTGCCAATGCGAGTGTCTACACGAATAACTACGTCGATTTCGCCAATGCTAGGAGGGTTCAAGTGGTTTGGCACTTGTTCCCCTTAACCAAGGTGTCGAGTTTGAATCTCGCAATTGGAGAAAACCATCTGGATTGAGAGCTTCGCCTCACGGTAGGCTGACCCAGCGAACCCGATTCCTTGTAGGTTTCCAAAGAGCCATGGTTTTGACTGAGAAAAGAAGTACGTTGATATCACTTGGAAAATGCCAATGGACCTATTTCGACCTAATTTCAACCTCATATGGGTTTTGGGTGCGCTGAAAGCTAGGTCCAAATATGATATGAACAGATCCAAAAGAAATCTGGGTGGGAGATCCAGAAGTCTTTTGTGGGGTTTGGTAAGGACTTGAAAATGGTAACGACATTAAAGGAAATGATTGATAACGGGGATCTACTGAAATCTTGAGCATGTGCAACTCATGATAAGAATTTCAGACCCTCCTTATGGATCTTGAAGGTCATGAGGTCGATACCTGGGGCATCCTCTTTACACTAGCAAAGAGATGGTTTAGACCCAGACTTATTACTCGGGCAAGATGTGATCATAGGAGCTTTCAGTAAGGCGAGAGCTGTCGTCTAAGTTGCCCAGAGGACCGGGAGAAGCCCGGCTTGTGGTGGCAGCCACCCCCACCGCTAGCGCACTTGACCGATTTGAAGCAAACGCATTAGAATAGTTGCTCCGGGCAATAAACAGTGAACCTCCGTGCCATGTGCTTAATGGAGAAAGGCTTGGTTTTGGTTTAGTTTGAAATGAGTCTGTCCTGCCCTAACAGCACCCTACTGAGGCATCCTTCATCATTTGAAGTAAGGAAGAGGTTTTGGAGGACTCAACACAGCTAGAGCATATGGTTTTGATGACAGCCTTGAAAGTTTAAGTCACTGGATCACATGATTCATAATCATGAAGATACTCTCTCATCTTTGAGAAAAAAATTTATTTATAGAGCAAATGTTCTTTTCCGTTTTCGTTGGCACCCACACGATCAACTTTCATAAAGTTTTCTCATGAGTATATATATATATATATATATATATATATATATATATATATATATATATATATATATATATATATATATATATATATATATATATATATATATATATATATATATATATATATATAGAGAGAGAGAGAGAGAGAGAGAGGGAGAGAGAGAGATTGAGAGTAGCCCATGCCCACTTTCATAAAGTCTATTTAAAGATCTGATTGATTTTTAAGATCAACGGTTGATTTAAAGCAAAATAGTATAGTATAAGATGTATTTAATGCATCTATAAAAAGTATTAAAATAATAATATTTTTTTACTTTAAAATACAAATCTCAATTGTTGACATAAATAATTAAACGGTTGAAAACCTTAAGAATGTTTAAGTATGAATAATACAAGTATGTACCATGTTGAGCTTGAGCCCTTAACTCTGCATGTATGAGCGTGAGAGAAACTTTGACTTAGTTTTGCATTTTATTTTAGACTTCTCTTCCTCATTAAAAATGTGTGCCCATGACCTTGTACGGCTGGGTCCCAGTCCCAAACGTCTCAAAGAAAGCTTAAATATGAAGAAGGGGACAACTGAAGCAGTCATATTTCAAATTCAGACTGTCTGTGGCCTCGTAAGTTTTATTCGGCAAGAAACAACAGTAGAAGTGAAATTTTCGAATTTTATGAAAATGTATAATTAGAAAAGGAAAAGCGAGTTGCAAAATTATCAGTAGAGAATGACCTTTTAAAATCATTTTGGGAGGTACATTAAATTATTAGGATTGGAATTTATCATTTTTATATTGCAATGTATGATTTTTAAATTAAAGAAATGCTCAAGTACCGTCCAATCGATCACTAAGTGTATGCGCAAGATTTCTGAAAATATTTACCATTTTTTGTTTAAATAAAGCTCGATAATAATTTGTTTCTAATAAACTCATTATGATTACACATCTAACTCAGCATCTTCATTTTTATTATAGATATCTTTTGTATATATTGATGATTAACTGCCTAATACTTAGAAGCATAAAATATAGCAAGTTTAATTGTGTGTTATAATATTTATCTTTCAATTTAATGGTATTTTCTTGACACATAGTATGTTTTATATGTATGTATCTCTCGTTTTTAATCAACCTACATTAATTCTATATATAATGTTAACGATTGTCTAATGAAAAAATGTCATTATAGAACTGAACTGCATAATCTCATGTTACTGATACTTTGTTTCATTGTTTTGTGAGGTGATGAATATCGATCTCCTTCATACGATTAAATCTCACTTAAGCTTACAACCCAACTTGCTCTTTAATCAACATAATAAATTCCTGTGAGGAAGAACAATTTCAGTGCCTGCGTCTCAAGTTTCTTGTTTGTTGATTATTAAGGGAGGGCCTCTCTTGTTTCCCCAATTGTAACAAAAAGTATTTTGAAAAGCAAATCTTTTTTTTATTTATCCAACTAAGAGGCGTTTTCCATTCGTATAGAAGAGAAGAAGAATAGAGTAATTGTGAAAATTTTAACAAAGACAATTGCAACGTATTGGCGATTGGCATACCCTTCAAATACACCTACACATGCACCTTCTAGGAGTCGAACTCCCCACCAGAAGCAACGGCGTTACAGCGTCCTACCGTTAAGGTAACGCGTGGATGCAATCTCTTTGATTTATATTCTATGATATTGTTGAAGCACGTGGAGAGTTGGTTAAATAATTAATCATGTAGGAAGTAAAAATTAATTTGGGTCTTCATTATGCGTACTACCAAAAGGGTTATCTGTTGTGGAAGGAGAGTCCTTTTTCAGTTCAATGTCTCTAGCTTTTTCTTTTCTTTTAACAATCGGAGGTAGAAGACTAACACACACATGAATTCCTGTGAAAATCGAACTCACCACCTATGAGTGAGCCTCAAAAGCCTTACGGGTGATTTAATGCTCTAGATGTTGTATTATCCATCTCGTTCCTAATCCACGAAACTTGATAGAGCGGAGCAAGGTACGTACTGTAACCTAAGATTTCATCTTAAGTATGTCTCTTTTGTTTAGATCACCTTACATGTTTATTTTGTTTCATTATTTATTGATATTGTACCAATTTCATTTTTAAGTAACTTTACGATGAATTTAGTCTCCAATATTTTGCAAATCCATCTCCTTATATAAATATAAATATATATATATATATATATATGTGAAAACTTAAAGTTGTTAGACACTTTTTCAAACCGTTCATGTGATCACCCAAACGACACAGATTGAACCACTCATCAACATCAACAGGAGGATTGATATCATTTAATACACATGAATACGTTAAATATAACACGAGATGTATGTTTTGATCATCACTATTTGATTGATCATACAAACAATGTTGATGATTAAGCAACGTCTAGCTTGAGAAGTTGTCTAGTAACCCCCCCCCCCCTCTCTCTCTCTCTCTCTCTCTCTCTCTCTCTCTCTCTATATATATATATATATATATATATATATATATATATATATATATATATATATATATATATATATATATATATATATATATATATATATATATATATATATATATACGAGAGAGTCTCAACCATCTATTTTAGGTATTTTATTACTATGAACGTATCTTGCATTTTAAAGCCAAATTTGAACAATTTATCAACCCACAAACTAAATGTTTGAGATTTATTTCAATATGTTAGTAGTTAAGTATGCTCATATAAAAATATACTAGGTTGTATATATAAATATGTAAAGTTAGTGATAAATGCTAGAGATAGAGATAGTCATAAATGCTCAAACCTCATCTTTGCTCAAATCTATTAATTTTTTTTTATATATTAGTATGATCAATAATAAAATTTTGAACTAAAAGTATTGTTGTGGTTTTATATTTTATATTTAAAACTTCATGGTACACTAAAATACCTTTTACTTTTTCACATCAACCTTTCATCTCAAAAATTGAATAATCAAAATGATAAAATAAATTTAAATATTAATGAGATTTGAGCATTTACTACTACTCCCTCCCCTCTCTTTCTTTATATATAGAGAGAGGATGGGAGCTCCTAGATAGCTTTTCAATTGTTTGATTATAATCAACGTCCATGTCACGAATATGATATCATCAAAATATTTATTTTCATTTATACATTAAATGATATTAGTCCCGTTTTCATATATATATATATATATATATGAGAAAGTTAGCCAAATCAGAAAAGTATATAAACCACAATTTCTACCGATGTATTCAAAAGAATGAAGTCAAAGAGGCTCTTAAACATATGAAGGGTGGTAAATCGGTAGAACCATACAATATTCCTATAGAAGTTTAGAAAATACTAAGAGAAATAGGAATCACTTGGCTCACAAAACTATTTAATGAAATATGGAGAAACCAAAAGATGCCCGAGGAATGGAGAGCGACTACACTTATACCCATATATAAGAATAAAGGAGACATTCAGAATTGTGTGAATTATCGAGGTATCAAGTTAATGAGACATACTATGAAATTGTGGGAAAGAATTATCGAACGTAGGTTAAGACAAGTATCAAGTACAATAGAGAACAAATTTTGATTTATGCCAGGCAGATCTACTGTTGAAGCAATTCACCTTTTGAGACGTCTTATGAAACATTTTAGAGTAAAAAAGAAAGACCTTCACATGATATTTATTGATCGAGAAAAAACTTATGATAGGGTACCGAGGGAGGTTCTTTGGAGAACTTTGGAAAAAAGAAGTATCCCATTGACATATATTAACCTTATAAGAGACATCTACGATGGTGCAAAAACATGTGTGAAGACTTATGAAGGAATAACAGACTTTTTTGAAGTTAATATTGGGTTACATCAAGGATCAACTTTAAGTCCTTACTCATTTATAATGGTGATTGTTGAGTTAACAAAACATATTCAAGATGAAGTACCTTGGTGTATGTTATTTGGAGATGACATTGTGTTAGTAGAGGAGTCTAAGGAAAAAGTTAATAGAAAATTAGAACTATGGAGAGAACCACTAGAAAGCAAAGGCCTCTGACTTAGTAGAATAAAGACAGAATATATGAAATGTAAGTTTGATCATTTGGTTACTTCAGAGGACATAAAAATTAAAATTTGCACACACTGCATCCCCAAAAGGAAAGTTTTAAATACCTAGGGTCAATTTTTCGCAGTGAAAAAGAATTGATGGAGATGTTACGCATAGAATTAATGTTGGTTGGTTAAAATGGAGAGGAGCATAAGGTATTCTTTGTGATAAGAAAATACCATTAAAGTTAAAAGGTAAATATTATAGAGCAGTAATTAGGCCTATCATGTTTTATGGTTCTAAGTGTTGGGCAGTTAATCATCAACATGTACAAAAGATGTCTGTGAAAGAAATAAAGATGTTGAGATGGATGAGTGGTCATAAAAGAAAATATCATATACATAATGAGGTTATCATAAACAAATTAGGAGTGACACTAATAGAGGGTAAAATGAGAGAATATCGTTTAAGATTATTTGGACATATAAAAAGAAGATCAAAAGAAGAACCTGTAAGAATGTGTCAAAAACTAAATTTGGAAAGTATTGAAAGAGGTAGAGGATGACCACGAAAGTGTTGAAAAGAAACAATAAAGAATGATCTAGCTTATTGTGCTAACATGGCATACCATAGGGATCTCTAGAAACAAAGAATCCATGTAGCCGACCCCCTCTAGTATGAGAAAAGGCTTAGTTGTTGTTGTATATATATATATGAGAGAGAGAGAGACAGGGGTTATGTCTTATTCCGTACCTACCTCAATACTCGGGAACACAAACTTAGTCAAACAGGGTAATCACCACCCGGTTCAGTGGGTTGGATCGAGTCTCAAAGGTGGGGCCAGGCCAACAACTAAGCGGTAGGACCCGAGCCCAACAGCCACGTAGCGAAATCACTCGTAGGAGGTTTCTGTTTCGTCACGTCCAAAACGGCTTCCCACCACCGCAGAGTAAAAATCACGTGACGAAACTAAAAGGTGAGGCAGTGTGACAGGTAGTGGAGTCGTCCTTCTGCCCAACCCCACCTCGCACGGCTCACTTGTTTTCCCTATATAAATTTAGTGCTAATCACCTTTAGGAATCGATTGTTGATGAGCGTTTGCATCGCTTCCTCAGTTGATTAGTAATCTGGAAGTAGAAATGGCTGGGCAATTCTTCGAAGTCGATTTCTTCGATTCTCCATTGAGAAAAAGCAAGCCGAATTCCGACGCCGAAGGGGGTCCTATTTCGCGGAATCCAGTTCGCACTAATTGCGGCAGTGAGTTTTGTTCTGATTTTTTTTGGTTATGGATCGAAGTATGGTGTAGATTGATCCTATGACGATGCTTTCAGGATTCCAAACGACGCTGTCGGAGATCAAACCTGAGGTAGTGAAGCACGTGATGGCGGCGAGAATGATGGACCAGAAACCACCGGAGAAACTGTTCGGGACGGTAGCTGGTGGCCAGCCGTTCAATTTCTCGGTGCTGACTCCCAGATCGGGAACCAGGTTCGATTGATTAGGCTTTTAAGATCGAAAACATTCTGTTGCTCTGATCATTTTCTTAAGATCGGATCTTTCCCCATGCTATGATCGCTTTCTTGATTTCGTATTTCTTCGGGTGTGTTTTTCTTGATGATTAGCACTGTTAGCGCCGTTCCTTCGGAGAATCCTCAGATCACCGCTCCGATGACGATCTTCTATAATGGCACCGTGCGCGTCTTCAACGTTTCGGTGGATAAGGTCTCATTCGAACCCTTCTTAGTTCTTAGAGCTGGCTTTTGTGTTTCTGCGTCTTCTTAGCAAATGTTGGAATGGAATTCGCAGGCAGAGAAGCTCATGTGGCTGGTGGCAAATGGGAAAAGCTCACCACGAGGGGCTGCAGAAGCACCGATTCAGGCCGCTCGCCATGGATTCGCTGCTTCTAGCAATGAAGGTTCTCTACTGACTAATGACGAGATCATCTGTTCTTGCGGTCAAACATCTAATTTTTCCATCTTAAGGGGACCTAAATGCAAAGCAGAAAATTTCTAAATATTGAACCAAACAAAGTGCGAATTAGGAAACCCCATTTAACTAGACGTATAGTTCTTCACTCTATCAATGTTGTACCATCAATACTGATGCGAGTTCTATGTGATTGCAGATCATCCGATTGCGAGACGAAAATCGCTCCAGAGATTTCTAGAGAAAAGAAAGGACAGGTATTTTGTGATTTCTCGCCCTAACATTGTATAGTTCATCCAATTTTCTTCTTTATTTTTCAAAATCCGGAAAAAGGAAAAGAAGTGAGGCAAGTCTAAGTATTCCGTATATGATAATGTGCTTCGAACTAGAGTTGGTTGCTGTTGCTAGACACCTTGGCGTGTTCCCCTCAGCACCAAATTTTTAATTTAATTCTACAACAAAATCATTAAGACAGGATCCAAGATATCAAAGTTGTCACGTCTTATTCATCGGACTAACCAATGAAACTAACAAATGTGATCGATACCTGACCTTAAGGTGGGATCAGTTTAAACGGATTTTCAAGGAAAACAATAATTTTTTTATTAAAATGATAAAATTCTTATTGATGACAAAAAGAAGTGCATGACTTCTACATGTTATAATGTTAAAGTTCTGTATTTTTTTTTGAAGAAAAGGTTTTCAAGTGAGTAGCCTTAGGCCAATATTGGGTTCATCGTCAAAGGGTTACACTCGTACTTTCCTCTATGTTTCAGCCCCAGTGGGTTTTGTCACCCGTGATTTATGTGAGTGATTGGGTATGTAGGCTATGTTTGGACTTTCATGAGTGTTGTGGCGGTACGCAACCTAACCCAATAAACCAAATGTCTCAACCTTTTCATTTTTGGACTTTCTGTCAGTTGAATCAAACACGTCGTTTTAGAGGCACAAATATAAATCACTTCGTAAAAAGCCTCTATATTTTATATTTTTCTCCGAAGAAGGAAGTGTTTTACATTTACGCCACTAACACAACGTGTTTGATTCAATTAAGAGAAAGATTTTCCGCTTTTCACACGGGTCAACCACTGACCGGGCTGGTAAATGAGGCGAGCTGGTAGCTCGTCTAGGCTTGGGTACAAATACATCCCAAGCTGAGCTAAAAGACTTGACTTATTATCGGTTCACAAGCCGAGCAACCAACAGTGCGAGCTTGGCTCAGCCGACTGAGCCACGAATGGGCTCGTTTTGAGCTCCCTCGGCTTTCTTAGGTCCTCTCTACACGCATGCATACAACCGGTGCTTCACTGCTCTTTGGTGTTTGCTTCTCACATTCGAGGTCTTGTTCGTGCACTAATAAATGGTTATACTCTCGTAAAGTTTCTGAGCTTTCTTCCTTCTTTTCAGGCTGGCTTCCACCACGCCGTACGGCTGCACCGACGAGGACAAGGGCAAGAATTTACCTGAGGCGGCTCCAGCGTAATATTTGGACCTCTAACAATACCCTTACTGCGTATTATACATGTATAATATATTTATACATGTATAATACTCGTTTATGCGTATCCTATATTTGGAGTAAGACTTTGATGAACATGACAATGAACCTATGTGTTTGCTCTAGACACGAATTTGTTTGAAGATGAAGATTATCTCTGTTTGTTTATTACATATTGCTTTTATGATGCTTCATGTATGGTGAAACATGGCCGAGTCTCTTCATGATCATGACGATACGGGGGTGACTTTCATGTCGAACAGTCGAAGACACTTGCCTTACGTGACTACTATGCGCAGCGCGAAGCCGCGCACTATAGCCAGTGGCAGATCCAATCATCCAAGTAAATTGTTTAGCAGGAGTCGAACCGTGTGCTATAGATTTCCCTTTTAAAATTTCGGGTCGTGACCTGTCGTGGTGCTTTTTTTTTATAAGAGAAGTTCAAAGCCAAACACACACACATGCACCTTCTAGGAGCTTTAGGTAGGTGGGCAAGTATTAGAGCAGAGCTTGTCGGCAAAACATTTATTTTGTAAATTAAAAAATCTGAAATATAATAAATGTCTCTTACGATATTCCAACCCTGTACTTAACCTTCATGTGCAGAAAGATGGCAGGTTTTTATAACTCTGGAACCGTCTTCGTCCTTAGTTGATAGAGTCGTATACGCAGGTGACGGGCCCATCTTTCTTTTTTTTCTTTCATGGTTTGTTTTTTAACAGCGGTAGGCCAAAACCCTGGTGTGCACACTCCGGGAGTCGAACTTGTGGTCAGCCTTCACACAAGTGAAAAATGGTTGAGCCATCTTCGACTAGGTTCCGGTCGATGAGAAGGGTAAAGCTCAAGGACTTTTCAAGACATCACCCATCAAACTGCAATATTTTTCTTCACCATGGTTAGTTTAAGGGAACCTGCTTTCTTTGAGAGGGCTATTTGCTTTAAGTTAATCATGGTTACAGAAATTTTGCATTAGGATGATCATTTGCTTAAGTTAATCGTCGTTATGTAAATGTAGTATTAGGATGGGTTGAGTCTCGAAGAGTCGTCGTGTCTTACCCTCAAGTCGACCTGACCTAGTGGAAAATGGCTCGACTAAGGTTGAGGAAATGCTGCAGTATATGCTTTGAACCTCCATCATACTTGCTGCAAAATAGTTTCGAACTTGCACCCAACCCAACAGGCAAGATTCACCATTGTGCTCATCTAAGTCTAATTTGGCACCACAATTACAACATAGCAAAGAAATGGCTCCTCTGCACGGGACGGGCACACAGCACGGGTTAGGAGGTCGGCTCCTAGATCAAAGGTCAGGAGTTCAAGGCTCAGGTTTTATTTGGTAGTGGTTCTGCCCATTCTCACAATAACCAAGCAAAAAACGATGAACACTTCCTTCATGGCCGAAATCATTACCAAATCAAATAATTTTCCAAAAACATATGATAAATGGTACATGATTGGGTTGTACGAAAACAAAGAATCCATGTAGCCGACCCCATCTACCATGGGGAAAGGCTTAGCTGTTGTTGTTGTTATGATGAATCACCAAATAAATGAAAAGATTATAAGCCCCAAGAAAGATAATTTACGATAAATTTCATAAAAACATGCAACCCTGCCTAGATCTGTTTTAGCCAAAATTCTTCATACTTGCTTCATTTTTCTTGTTTACTTTTGGATTAACAAGCAGGGGTTAGGCAAAACCCTACCAGATGTGCAGAAACCCTGGCATTGACCTCTTGAACAGAACTCGAAGGTTCTTCTAAGTCAACCTCTTGGAGGACCAGCTTCTTGTGCTTCTTCTGGCTTCATATTTATAACCCGATTAATATCGATTTGATAATACTTGGTTTGATGTCAAAAGCAAGATAAGAGGGATGGCTAGAAGAGCTTGTCAGATTAGATGGATGCCTAGCTTTGAAAGACAAAAGGTGAAGACAGTGGTAGACACATGAATTCTTTTGGGTGAGGTGCACTTGTATTTCGAGTAAGATGTATTTCAGGTCTACAAAACAATTGTATTTTATTATATACAGTGAGAACTCGAGAATTCTTCAAATTTTCAATGAGGTACATACCTCACCTCACCCTAAAGTGGGTCTGCCGCTGGCTGCAAGCCCAAGTTCTAAATAGTTGAATGTGCTAAACATGTATATCTCCTCCGAGATGAACAATGATTGGAAGAACTAGGTATGTAACTGCTTGAAAACCAACTAATAAGTTCTACCCTCTTCTGCAAATTCATCACCAAATGAAAAGGCTCTCAAAACAATTGCAAACAGTTTTTCATGTCCTCCAACCATAGCTTCTGTTGTATTTGATATGTAATCTATTTACGGTGGACTCGCAGATAACAAAAACCAAAACATCGCCTTCACACTAGTCAGTTGGCTACATGATTCTTAGTCATCGTGGTGCTCGGCCTTATTAGCAATTTACAACAAAAACACAGTATCATGTTTTATCGTTTCCTTCAAACAATTGTGAGGTTAAACTGTCCATCTAATTTCTTATACCTTCTCACGTAAGCTCCTCTCAAAATGCTTCCACGAACTTCACTTGTATGCAATTCAAAAGGAAATGAGTGTTTGATAGTCTTTTTGGGCCAAATTTTACTCCACCTCAAATTTCAAAATAAAATCAAACATTTCCAGGAAGCCGATTTCTGTCCACCCCGCAATCCATACTCTACAAGTTCCGGTGCCTTTACTCTTAGCTTGATAAAGTGAATAAAAGGGGAATCCTCAAAGGCCAAGACATCTCAATGCTTATCAAGAACCAAAGACTGCATAACAGTTTCAGTGTCTCATTGGGTCAAACCATGAAGTACAAGTTAATGGCTCTCTCTAACAGTGACACATGAAAATGGGCAAGGATAAAACCGTATATATTGTTAACAAGTGTGAACTACCACAGGTACAAAATACTCTCTCTCTCTCTCTCCCTGAATTCAACACCTCTACAGGCAAAACTGGATACGGGAAAAGTAGAAACGAGACCAGATATAATTCTCATTTTGAACAAATCCAAAATCTGTATAGAGCGCAATCATCAGTTCCCAAGCATGGGCCGAATGGAATCCAATGCATAAATCGATTAATTTGAGAATACAAGAAGCTTTTATTGTCTCTCAAGTTATGGAAGAATTCCTGTTGCTTTTTGCTTCTTGATACATCGACAGCTGCTACCAAACGAATCTCATTAAGACTCATTAACGTAGTCTGCTGATCCAAGATGTTGACGTCCGCGAAGGATCAAGTTGAATAAGACCGCATTCATGACTTCATATGCATATACCATCATGGAGTTGAGTGCAGTAGCACATCTCATACTACTGTTTTAAGACTACTTGGATAAGAAGCATGACCAAACCCGCTCTACTGGCCCCCTCAGTTCGGGTCAAGCAACACTATTTTGTCTGTCGTGCATGTGCGTGTGTGTGAGAGAGAGGGGTGATTTATCTGCCTTGGTTATGGCGTAAGCAACAATATCATGATAACTAAATGAGCTAACAAAAGCTGCAGTAATGACTGCTGCAGTAAAAGAGGGGGGAAAGCGAGAAAGAGAACAATCATGACAAGACAAACCAACATCGGTTTTCTCCATCCCCCGCCATTCAACCAAATAGCATACACCATGTTTGAAGCCAAAGTTGATTCACTTTTGAGAAACTTCTTCATAGTTCTTCACTCATGAGTCATGATTTCTCATATTCACCTTCTACATGATCACGTTCAGTAATTATGCTGATAACATACCAACATCCATTCTAGATCACCTGTTCGTCTTCAGATGGATTCGCTGTAAATTTAGGGTAGAGAAGATTGCAGATAAATGATACATTTATTGCAGAAAGGCGCTCGAATAAACTAAATCACAAACATATATTAGCAAACTAATCTATCCATAATTACAAACTATATGACCAACATCCAAGTAAATGGGAACAATTACAGAAAAGGAACAAACTTTTCCAAAAAATATTGGAATAATGACCTTTCAGCCACGAGAACAAAATGCTGGCCAACACAGCCTAAACAGTACACACAAAGCTGGGGGCGTCCTCCCGTGGCCCGACCAATGTCCTGTAGACGTATAGCTTTTCAACCCGCTCATCATCGCTGGGGTTCTCTTCCATTGGATCCCTGTCATTGATGATCTCAACATTGATCATGGGCGCCTGCTTTGCCAGTGACTTACTACCGTGGTAAGTAACATTACATGAGGACATCCAAAGGGATCGCATTGCTTCATACTTTGCCACGTCTACGAGAAGTGCTCCATCACCAAACGGGGCATCCCTGATTTCCAACTTCTTCAGGTTCTTGCAGCCCTTCAACACATATTGCATTCCCTCATCACTGTCACCAGCAAAAGCAACAGACAGCATTTGCAGACGTTCGGCATACATGCCAATGTATAGGAATGCTTGATCAGTGAGTAGGCCGGACAGAGACAAACGGCGAAGGTTCTTGCAAGATTGAACAATTGCTCCGAAACCTTCATCTAGAGGCTGATTGGTTATGTGGTCCCGTTTCTTTGGTTCAATGATGCATAGCCTAAATCGGATGAATCGTGGGCAGTTGTTCGCTATGGTGATCAAAGCTGCATTTGTCATTTGGTGGCAGAAATAGAGAACAGAATGAAAATGAGGGCAGCCCTTTGAGACAGCAACCAGACCTTCTTCAGTCACAGCTGCATGACCGCTTCCATAAGGGTCAGATGGGAAGACCCGCAATTCCTGTAAATCCTTGCAAGTCGAAGCTACTACTTGAAGTCCTCTGTCTCCAATATGGTCCACCACCTGCAAATATTCAAATAATATGAGTAGCTACAAATATGGGAGTAAATGACATGCAATTTCTCCTTCCAATACCAAAACAACTGTCATTTAGTTTACAAAGAAGAGAAAATGATAGTTATTCAAAATGCGACGAACAGATGAGTTGATGAAGTAAAGAATGCATACAAAAATACCGACACACACAAGAGAACTTTCCACCTCAAAACGCCTTCTTCATGAAGAAAGAGATGCTGAAGGATCCTGATCTCAATCTCCACCTCGATTCAAAGAAAACGTCCCAAAACAAATGAAAACCAAAAGACTGCACAGTTTTCAACCCGTAGAAAATACACACATATAGAGGACCCTAAATCCAGCATATAAAAAAAAATAGATGAATCCAACAACGAAAGCAACCATAGTTTTGAAACAGATGCCTCCAAGTTAGAATAATCAGACATAGCACTAAACAAGTATGCCAGTTGAGAGAAACCATACCCACAACCTCTGGAGTTTAGGACAGTGGCGAACCAACTTGATCAACTCCTTGCTCGGAATCGCAGCATAACTTAAATTCAACGAGGTTAGGTTCATATAAACAGACTGCAGAGAACTTGGGGCAACCTCCCAGAACCCAGACAGACTTCTCACAGACTGGCACTTGAGGAACGCTTTGGCGATGTTATCTAGATGCTCGGGAGGATCCTGTGCGTACCTACCCGTACCTAAGTCCACCAGCTGAGGAGCGCTCAAGAGGATCCTATACAGAACCTCAAGAGGGACAGACCGATTCAACCGCAAACTCGTGAGGTTTGGGCACCTTGCAACCAGTCTTTCAAGGGCCCCAAAATTTACTTCACCCTTCAGACATGCAAAATTCAGGCGCACAAGCGAGGTACAGGAATCTGGGAAGCAACTGAGCCAATGACCGCTGTTATCTTCAATTTCATTTTCCTGCAAATCCAGCTCCTTCAGCTGCCTATAGGTTCAAGTAAAAAAAAAAGATATATCAGAAGATATAACCAATGCAAGAAGTCTGAGAAAATGGCTCATCTCCAACCATCAGTAACGGCAACATAGGCGCCAGCCATTTGTTCAAACAAGAACAAACTGTAATCAAGTGAATCACCATTGTACCCGTTAACTGGAGTAGTAAATAGTTGCTTCTCTCTTTCTACCTAATGCCGAACCATGCCTCAAAAACAATCCCCGCCACAATACCATACGTGATGCTGGCCCTACCATCCCATAACACCAATCTAGCCCCCGCTTCAATCTTTTAGCGTAGAACAAAGAAAAGACAGCAAAAGACACAATCAACATAAAAGAGTTGTACCAAAATATATATAAAGCTAACACCGCCAACATCAATTGAACCAAATCGATGAAAAGCTAATCTTTTTCCACATAAAAAAAATGTGAAACTTGATCATAATTTCTAGAACAAGTTCAGCAGTACCAACAACAAAAAGAATACGAAATGATTCACCTGCAGTTTGCAGCAACCGCTGCAATGCCTTCCGTCGTAAAACCATCACAACTAATGAGAACCAGCGATTTAAAGTTCGGGAACGCGTGCGAAAGAAGATCGAGGCTTTCGTCTGAAACTATCATCCTCTTCAGCCGTAGTTCTTCTAAATACGGGTTACTTTTCGCCATGGCCTCGATCCAAGGGAAAACTTGCCCACCCCAATCGTGAGGAACCAGACTGAAATCTGCGAAATGGGGTTTTCCCTTCAGAGTGAGAGATTTGAAATGCTGAAACCTCGAAAGCAAGCCCTCCGGACTGATCGCATAGCAGTTTCCTATGAAAACACGCTCCCTCGACAATCGTTCAATCTGGAACCACGATTTGCACACCAAGGAAACCGCATTCCGATCTTTGTGGCTTGTGACGAAATTGAAAATATGCTCCACGATCTCGTCCGGAAACGATGTCATTCTCCCACCAAAGGATGTCCAAAATTTGACCTGCTTGGATCAAAACCTCCATCAGAAAATGAGGAAATGGAGAAAAAAAGGAACACCCAAATAAAAAAACTAACTTCAACGTAAGGGAGGAGAGAGAGAGGGAGTAACTCTGTACTTAAGTCCCGACCCAAACTTTTGCAAACAACCATGTTTGGATTACGACCACAAAGAACCAAAGAAAAGGAGAGAAAAACTTTACCTCAAAAGGAAGCCTTTTGCTCGTTAAAAGTCCACAAAGCGCCCTCTATTGCTCCCAGAAATCTCCATTAAAATCATATCCTAAGCTTTCAGAAAGGAGATCCTATCTGCCATAATAGAAACAACCACAAATAATCATCACTAAACTCGCTTCACTATCGGCGTATGATCCATCTAAGACGAACTCATCTCCTTTCTCTACCAAAAGATCACAAAACGCATAAAATTCCTACCCAGTATTACGGATTAGAGCGGATTCCACACAGGAAACATTCCCCCAAAAGATGGGAGGAAGAAGAAGGATAATATCTCAGACAAACCGTAGATCAACAGACAAAAAATCACGAATCTTCATGATCTACGGATGCTACAAATGAGTGAAATGAATTGAAAAAATCTAACCATAAAACCCAAAAAAGAAAAAAGGAACTCCCTCTAAATCTCTCTCTGCCCAACAAAATCTTTCCCTTTGCGAGTTTCTCTCTCTAAGTCAGTCACCACGAAGCCAGTGATTTAACTCGGGTGTTAACCGTGGTTTGAGTAGGAAAGGAGGAGAAGCACCCACTTCTCCATCCTTCCCTCACTGTGAGAAGGAACGGCCAGGATGCAGTCTGTCAAATGCGACAAGAAATAGAGGCCGTGAGATGCACGCCTTTGTGCAGTCATGCGTCCCTATCCGGTCTTTCCTCGCCCGAGCAACTCATCCCCACCTTGTTTCATTTACCATCAAAAACTTCTACCACAGGGTGTGTCGTGTCACTTCGTGTTCTATCGAAACAGGTCGAATTGAGCATGACCCCATTCCTTTGTTGTCACTTCTGAGTTCAGCTTCTCGTGTCGTGTCATAGATTTCACTTATATGTCTCATATGGTGCTCTCTTCATGAACAGGTCGACCCGAAAAGCCAGCATTTCTATTTCGCTACTTTAGATGAAGAATGCAAACTCTTTTGGCTGTTACCTAAGAGATTTGAGCATCTTATATTGCCTGCCCTAATGATGCACAAAGAAATGCTCTTCTTTTCGTGTTGATCTGTTCCTGAAGAGGACACGGCATGTTACACTAAGCATATGGATTACTATACGACCCGAACATGAATATTGCCACCTCATACTATGTCATGGCATTGGAGCGTTTGGTGCGTATGGATGATGACTCTGACGGTAGAGAGAATTGCTTGGTGCTAGGGAGGGTTCGTTTAGTGTTTGGGAAGGTTTATGTATTGGGTGTTTATTGTAATAAGCGAGTTATGTGAGTGCGGTGCGTTGTGAGTTCTATTAAAAAGGCTCGTGTCAGTCTAGGTAAACCTCTCTAATTAGAGAAGAAAGGTTTATGAGTGATGCTGAGCTTGACAACCAGTGTGGTTGAACGTTTGGACCCAGCCCAAGATCCACTTGGATTTGGGTCATTCATTTAGGTACCGTGTTCAATGAGTATATAAGGGAGCCGGTGGCCATTGTGTAAAGGAATTCTATTGGCTGATAGTTTAAGGGAGTCTAGGAGAGAGAATTTTCACACCATGCGAGTGCTTGAAGGTTGAAGAGAGAGGGAGAAGGAGGTTGTTCAGAACATGTCCTTGCTCGTCGACCACTTAAGGTAGCCGAGGGACCAAAGTATGGTGGAACGGTATTGTTTTCTTGGGTGGTTGCGTGGTCTCTCCTTAAGTGGTTGTAGCAGCCGGTTCCTTATCACAGTAAACCCATTCGGGTCTTGAGTAACAAAGATCCGATATTCGGTTCGGTTACCAGAAATGGTCCGATAGCATACCATCATGTCCCTTACACGGCTGGAGCGGTGGATATTTATTTATCCTGTTATATGGGAATTACCGCGAAAAGATTCTCAACCTAGAATGGTAAATACGGCACATGTAAAAGGTGAAAAAGGAAACCTACGAGCAAATCGAGTGAGGGTTTTCTATTTTTTCTTTTTTAATCTCAAATTGTGGAGACGTGAAAAGTACGATCACGGTAATTTTACAACAAATGAGGGTGTAATCGTAAACTTTTTGTTTCTTCGTTTCGCGTGAGAATCATCGGACTGTCTTTTCACTTCTTCAAGCTCTCCTGGTTTTCCCACTTTCTCCTTTCAATTGAGCCCCCTACGTTTTCGTAAATTACAGTCCACTTCTGTTCCGTATTATTGATTCAACAATTTTCTTTTTGTTTTTTTTAAACAGATCAACCGAAACACAAGTTGGTTATTTTCATTTTGATTCTTGTAGGTACAACTTTTCTAGTTGTGTAAGGGTGGGAAACCGAGTTGACGGGTCAAGTTTGGTTGAAACCAGGTCAACCTGTTACAAATTCATATTTCTATGAAGTACTTTTTTCCAAATCCAGACCTGGGTTCTCCATCGTCAATACGACTCTTTTTGTGCATAAATCCGATTTATAAAAGCTTCTTTCTTATTTAAAGAAAAATAATCATTTTTTTTAGAAACAAATTTATGGTTTTTCTTAAATGTCAATGATTTCTGCAATAAAGCGGAAGTCAATGATAAACGAAATGATATTTTTAATCAAAACAGTTCTTTTGAAAGTACTTTGCTTAACGTACACCACTTAAATGCATTTACGGATTTTCCGTCGAAAGACTTAATTTACGACTTAAATATAAAAAAAGGAATACTTTTTGTTAAGGCAAAGTTAGGCGGGGGCAGTCCTCTACGCTTACAAGTTACAACTACAAAGGATCAACCTGCCAAGCCGGGTCCAAACCAGCCACCTCTAATTTAGGCTCATTATAATCACACACCGAGCTTTATTAAACTTGCTTTTCTTCATGGTTTAAAACTCAAGACCTTAAAAGAGATGAATTTACCGGTATTTAGTTGATCCCTTTTTTTAGTTTAACTGATTAGTTTCAACTTAAAGCACATTAACAATGTCTTACTCTTTAGTTAAATGTTTTCTATTAATCAAATTGTCCTATTAATAAAGAAAACCTCAATCAATGTGTAGTTGGTCGCGACCAAGAGTCGAGCTTTTCTTGTTTGGTTCAAGGTACTTTGTGCCTCTAAACATGATTACCAACTAATGCTAAGATTATCACATGCTATATATATAATTTGCTTAAAAGTTGAATGCATCTTTATTCTTGTGGACCCACAAAATAATTAGTTGATTGAGAGGAATAAGATGGGTTTGGTTTGATCCATATCTTAACCGTAAAGGACCCAGAGATTGATAAGAAGAGCATGATAGTTAATTGTTAAGGTCACCACCTACAGTACCGCTAATTTATGGAGCAGGAATCAGTTCCAGATCTGGGTCCTGTTTAGGTCCTTTCTTGAAATGACACTGAAAATCAGGTCGGTTCTAGTACATGCTAGCAAAAAAAATCAAATATCAACCATCTCACTTTCAAATTGAATGGTAACATTGTTACCATACCAAGCTTCATATAAATAAACATATGTAGAGAGAAGATTATACATACATACATATATATATATATATATATAGATCGATAGATATTATAAATATATAATATATTTTGATACTTAAATAATCATCTCTATCATTTGATTAGCATGGTCAATGATAAAAAATTATATTAAAAATATTATTATATTTTTTGTACTTTACATTTAATACATCCTATATATTAAATGTTTTTTATTACAACAATCTTTCATTTAAAACATCAAATAGTAGATATTACATCAATCTTTCATTTAAAACATCAAATAAGAGATGCTTGTATAAGATTATATACTTAAAAGCATTATGTATCTACCACTTTCTATATATATATATATATATATATAAAGAGAGAGTATAGTTGATGCACTCATCCGTTTATAGTTAACTCTACTTATCTTGAATTTAAAAAATATTTAATACAAAATATGAAAAGTATAATAATACTTTTTTAATTTTTAAATTCAAATATCTACTTTGATCATGTTAGAAGGTCTATGAGTCTGATATATGTACACATGTTACCAAACGGCGATGGTGATGGCAGCAATATACAGGCATATTGATCGACTAAAAGGGGAAGCAAATAACCATTGCAGGATTTTATTTTACCAAGATAAGGAGCTAAATCTGTAGCAAATAACCATTGCGGAGACGCGCCTTCGAAGAGGAAAAGTATTCCCCTGCCTTCGGTATATATATATATGTGTGTGTGTGTGTGTGTGTGTGTGTGTAGAGAGAGAGAGAGAGAGAATGGGGAAGGAAGAACCGGCAATCGGGATTCCGTATGGTTATGCGGCGATGGTGAACGCACCGCCACCGCAGCAGCAATATTTCTACAACGGGGTGAACCCTCATCAACCGGGGATCATCCCTCCAAACGCGATCTTCGGAGATCCGAAGGGCATTCCGATCCAGCAGACGATCTTCCGCGACACCCCAGCGCCCTTCAGTTGCGTTCATTGTGGGGATTCCGGACTCACGAACGTCAGGTTTCCCTTTATCTTTCCCTCCGATCGTCGTTTTCAGTTGTCTTTTTGGTTGGATTTCTTTTCTTCGTGGTGGTTTATAATGAGTTCTTTGATTGGTTTCTGGTTTTGATTCGTTACTTTCAGTTGGTGTGACTAATTCGGGGTTTTCTCTTGTTCATGGTGGTTTCTGAAGAATTCTCGTTTGGGTTCTTGTTTTAGTTCGTTAACTAGGATTTGAATGATCTTCAAATAGTTGTTCGCTGATTTTATTTATTGTTGAATTTCAGGATATGTTTGGATGTTCTTTTGGAATTGGTGATTAGGAATTTTTTATAGTAGGGTTGCTTTTATAGCTTTGTTGATTGGGGAATCTACTTTGTCATTCGCTTAACCTTGAGAAAGAATCGAAACTGAAATATAGATCATAGGGGGTTTAAGTGACAACAACAACTAAGCCTTTTCCCATACTAGATGGGGGTTGACTAGATGGATTTTTGTTTCCGCAGAGACCTTTCATAATTTGTAGAATCCATGATACGGCTTTCGGAAGCCTAATGCAACCGTCCTTTATCCTGGCTTAGGACCGGCCATGCAAGGAATCACCCGGTGGAGTTATAGTGAATTTCTACTAAATTCAACCGTAACTTTTATATTAAAACCCTTTTTCTTTATTGTCAAGTCAATTAAGGAATTTAGGTAATCACTGAAACTTTTAGTGTGATCTATAATAAAATAGCACTCCTGAACAGCATATGTGAAATAGAATCATAGGGGCCATCATCTATCACTATGAGTAATAACAATTCATAGTGGTTTATCAAGATTTGATAGATAAAATGAGTGTTGTCTGACGCGTATCGTATCGTGTATCGCTGGGCTCCACGATACGGGCGTATCGTATAGTACTTTAATATTAAAATAATACAAAAATTAATAAAAAATAGAAAAAAAATCAGAAAAAAATTAGGAAAAATCTGATAATTGCTTTAAATTCATATAATGTAAGTTTAGTACAGACTGAGCATTCAGCATTGAACAATTGCATCCAAATTTACATATTTTGAATCCAAAAAATAAAATACAGACATAGTTTACACTTTACAGTACACTACAGTTACATATAATGTTACATTTTACAAATTGTAATCAGGATCATCAACTAAATAATCTTCATCTTCTCCTTGTTACAGATCCTCATCATCATTAGCCACGCCCACACCTTCTTCTTCAAAATCAAATTCTTCATCTCCATAATGTTGTTGCACTCCTTCCAAATTAATCCAGGCAACGTCTTCTTCTGTTAGGAGGGCATTTTCTTCAGTGTCTTCCATAACCCAATCTTCTAATATATCAACATTATCCAAACTTATTGGATCGAACTGACTTTCTTCTCTATTTACTTTTTTTAATTGCCTACGACACAAACAAAGATAAACAATTAGTAAGTAATATTAATAATTGAAAACTGAAGTTAAATAATATCGAATTGAAAATTTGAAAGTAATACAACATTACCTTTCACAAAGGCGCATGTTACAACGAATATAAATCAAATCATTAAGCCTTTTGTGTTCCAACCTGTTGCGCTTTTTTGTATGGATGTGTTAACACTCCAATTTCTTTCACAACATGTTGCACTACAGGTTTGGCTTAAGACTCTAACTGCAAAATCTCTAAGGTTTGGACAATCACTTCCAAACCTGTTCCACCAAACATCAAAAAAAAAAATATAAACATTAGAGACATAATAATCCACAGTAATGTAAGATGCAACTTAAATATGAAAATAAACAATGTACCTTGACGCATCGTAGAGCGGTTGCGAATTGCAACAGGCAAACCCATCAAGTGAAGAGAATTATCATATATCTCCATCTCTCGATGTATCGCATCTACTATGCTCTCATCAGGGACTAATCTGTCGATGCATTCAATGATTCCTCGATTAACCTCACCGTCCATTTTGAAGGTTGCTGAGTACCTCAATGATGGGTTTAGATAGTAGGTTATTGCATGAATAGGCTGATGCAATTGTTTATTCCATCTACTATCAATTATTTTCCACACGAGCACATAATCTCTTTTTTTTTTCATTAAAGTTATTTCTGATCGCTTCTTTTGCCCTGTCCATGGCTTCATAAAGGTAGCCCATAGATGGTTTCTCCTCGCTGTCAGCCAATCTCAAAACTTTCACTAAAGGACAAGTAATTTTCAATAATCTGATACATGTATTACAAAATGAACTTCTAAAAACCGTTTAT
Organism: Brasenia schreberi; assembly: GCA_036023115.1. Lineage (NCBI taxonomy): Eukaryota > Viridiplantae > Streptophyta > Magnoliopsida > Nymphaeales > Cabombaceae > Brasenia > Brasenia schreberi. Next base: position 20,750,941 of record JAYKKT010000079.1, on the reverse strand, counting down.
GCAATCTCATTTAACTTTCTGTTCCTTCTGTTTTGAGACAACTCTGCAAATTGTTGCTACTCATCTGAGGAGAACATTCTCTTTAAAGCTTGCTTCTGTTTCACAATACTCTGTATAGATAAGAAGTTTGTTGTGAACCGAGTTGCAGCTGTGCGAAGAAGCTCTGCACCTTCTGTGTATCTCTTCATCATACACAAAACAAATGCATGGTTGTAAATGAATTTTGTAATATCTTGGCAACACTCAGTTGTTGCCTTTATTTCATCCATCTCACCAATGTCTTCGAGGATGAGATCTAAACAATGGGCTGCACATGGTGTCCAGTAGAAAGTCCCATAAATATCAGCTAACTCCTTTCCAGCTGCTTTGTAGTTAGCTGCATTATCTGTAATCAATTGGACTACATTTTCTACCCCACCTCCTGTATAACCTTATTAAATTCCTCTCGTAGGATCTCTGCAGTGTGCCTCTCCTCTGACATATCTAGAGATCTCAAAAACATGAGTCCTTTAGGACAATATACAAGAAAGTTTAGCAATGTCCTTCCTCGCCTATCGTTCCATCCATCTGTCATGATAGTGCATCCTGTTTCCTTCCACGATTGTCTCAAAGTCGAACAGTATTGCTGCACTTCAATCACGGTCTGATATAATATCTTCCCTCTCAACTTCTGATAAGAGGGCATCCTGTATCCTGGACCAATGTTAGCAATTGCATCTGCCATTGCTTGAAAATGAAAATTGTTTGCTGCATTAAATGGAATGCATGCATCATAAAATCATCTGCCCACTGCAAGATCTGCTTGATCGTGCAGTTGTTCTGAAGCCATAGCAGCACGAATTCCTGGCTGAGCACCAGGTATAGTGGAAGGAGGAAAGAACGAATGTATGCTATAAGAAGAAGCTCTTCCTCTACTCTTTCCTGAACTTCCTCTTCTACCACCTCCAAAGTCTTCAACTGCAACCCTCTTTCCTCTACTAGGTGCTCGCGAACTGCTACTACCAATATTTGTTCTAGCATCTGAAGGCAAACTATCAGTGAATCCAACTCCAGTGGCAGTAGCATCATCAGCTTCTTCACACATCTGAAAATCATCCTTTTGTTGTCTCCTTTCCTCTATGCTCTCAATCATCTGCAAGCATTGCCATTTAATACCTTATGACACACTTCTAACTCTGCCTGTGCATGGAGCAACTTCTTTCCTGGTTCCTTTTAGGTGGTGTTTCAACCTTGAAATTCCACCACTAACCACCTTTTCACAAAATAAACATCCGATTTTTAACCTTAAACCCTCAACTGGTATACCCCACTGTCATGCCGGATCACAGACTTTGAATGAGAGTCTTACCACCCCTTCCTGGAATCTCAATGGAGTACTTTAATTCAAACAAAAACCTGAAAATAAAAGTACTTCGTAAATCCCCCAATCTTCAAATAACACTCAAATCGAGTGTCTCCCACTTCATGAATGCAATAAAAATCGTATACACACACTTAATAACTTCATATTTTGTCATTAAAAAAAAAACGAAATAACACAAAAAATAATAAATATAAAGGAAAAAAATGAAAAAAACATTAAAAATATACCTAAATCCGAGTTTGGAGACTTGGACGGACACCGTAGGGCACGATTTTAGAGCTTTGAACACCAAGGAGGTGAAAACCGACTCTTAGGGAGCTTGAGGAATCCAAAAGGAGAGAGGAAACCCGTGATTTTTCGCGGGTTTCTCTCGGGCCGGGACCCTTTATAAGGGTCCCAGGGCGTATCGCTCGTATTGTATGATACGAGCGATACGCACCGTATCATGCGATACGGGGCCCCGTATCATATCGTGGTGGCCCACGATACGATACATATCGTGGTGGCCCACGATACGATACATATCGCACCGTATCGTACGATACGATACGGTGCGATACGGACAACACTGGATAAAATCATGAAACGGTGGAAACAAGTGTGAAACGGTGGTTCTCTGAAATTGATACTGCTTGATGTTAAAACAGATCTTTAGGGGTGGTATCTGGAGTCCTTGCCTACGTTTTCTGCATCCATATCCCTTATGGGCATTCACAGGAGGAGAAGATGAAGAGGAAGTTCTGGAGGGACTGAAAAATCCCACCAATTTGAGAGGACTGAACCTTTGATTTAGTGTTGGAAGTGGAATTATCAATGCCCCTTGGTTATTAATCAGATGTGGCCTCAAAGTGGAGAGTTCACAAAAGCATAAGTTTCCTATTTAAATTTTGTGAACCATGATACTAACACTGGGATGAGAACTGCTGTTGTCAATCTATTTCACAACTAACTGAAATAGGAAGGTTGGCGATAAGAGATGCTATATGGAGGACAGCGGCGGTGTCAACAAATAGTAAGGTTGAGCAATATCTCGGTCATTGGCATGTACGTTGATGTCGTTAATATCCTCAAGAGAGTAGGAGTGTCACATAGTGGTTCAAGATTTTGAGAATGCTGAAGTGAGTGAAAAAAGATTGTCTAGATCTGATTCCCATCCCCGACAAGCCTGACCCTATGCGTTCCTCTCTATATCCCTTTAAACTTAGATATTGCACTATAATATCTGTGCAGTACATCGTACCTTATCAAAGGTGGTAGGTTAGGACATATTTCTCAACCCTAAAAATTTGTAATCTGGGATTGAACGGCTCAAGGAATTAACTACAAATATAAAAAAAAAAATCAACAAACAAACATATAGATTCTCAGTTGATCTTACAATAAATACATCCATTAGCAAACTGTTGCCAGTACCAAATCAAATGTGTAAAAGTTGATATGGAACTCGCCAAATATTGTATGTAAAATCGAAGAAGATGGAAAATGATCTGCTTGAAGCGATTGAGTGGGTCTGAGTGCAGAGAGGGATTCAGATGGCTCAGGCCTTCCAGTTTGATGCTTTTGTCCTGCATTTGGTTACATAGAGTGTGCATACTATTACATGTATTATATAATGCATTCTGCATCATCGTTATGATGCAATTTTTGTATGTATGCGTGGAGATATATGTTTCTGCTGGACAGGAAGATGAATCTCTAGCTACCTGTTAAATTACTAAATAGTCTTGCAAGTCAATAGATATGGCCAACCTGTAAAGCTTTTCTATTTGATCACTGGTGATGAAAATTATTTTAAGTTTTTGGAAATCTTGAAGCTTACGTTCAAAAAGCTAAACTAGTATTTTTAATTGAGCACTGTGATTATAGTAGAGAGTCAAGAAGGCGTTCTTGCTTTTCTAAATCCTTTCAATTACTGATCTTTTTGGCTGATGTGTTTGGGCACTGAATATCAATGACAGGGTTTGCTATCTAGTGCCTACATGGCCAAGATGTCCCAAGTTCTTGTATTACAAAATGGATGTGAGAAAGCATTTTATGCAGTTTAACCGGTTGTCAGTATGATGTCCTCTCATTGGTTCACAACTTGTATAATGTTGCCTTGACTGAACCATGATATATTGCACTACTGAAAGGTTTGAAATCCATAAATGTAGCATCGTCCTCTGATATTATGTTCATGCACAAGAGCTGAGTATTCTACCATAACCCTTTTTTCACGATTCGGGTAACCAGAACTTCAAAATAATATTAGAAGTAATTTCGTGTTTCTTGAAATATATTTGCTTTGCTTCACAGATAATGTGAGACAATTCGACGTTATCCAAACCGAAGATTCTTGTATCTGGTTCATGCATCATATTTATAAATACCTGCCTGCAGAATTCTTGAACTTGAAGATACCTTACGATGTGTCATTTGCAGATCTAAGCCGAGCCTGGCTGCTGTCGTTGGTTGCATGATGCCCATGATGCTTGGCTTTTGATTGCCTCTGGCACAAATATCATTATTGCCCGCATTGTGGACAGAAGGTAAGGGAACCATTTTGCCAATAATTTCAATTGCGAGTACATGTTAGTGCAAACAGGACCTAGACTGGGTTGCAGTCGACACACTTTCCGTCTGTCTTCATTCTCATGAGCAGATTATAGTCGTTTTGCAAGTTTCATCACCTGTTGCAAACAAAGCAAACCCAAAGCGAGCCTTTTTGCCACGCACTAAGTGGGGGGGCCGTCTACATGGATTATTAATGACCATTGACCTCAATCTGGCCTCATATTAGCATCTAACTGCAAAAAACCTGTTTCCTTCCGTTATTTTCAGGGCTTTTGCCATCCTCTCTTGAAAGTGTAGAACATCTAATTTCTCATGCCTCCTCCCTTTGTACTTGAATTTTGTATTTGTGGGATTTAGGCTGACATCTCATTTGCCTTACAGGTTGCGGATTTCGAGAAAAACGATCCTTGTGCTGTTGTCGATGCTCCACACTGGATTCAAGAAAGTTTGGCCCTTCCTGCTTGAATTGCTTTTTTTGTATATGCATATTTCAATAGATAGTGTTGGTTTGATCTCTTACGCATGATAATATGTTGTTTGAATAGAAGAGGTTTGGAATTCGCTTCTTAGTCATGTGAAAAAAACATCCCAAAGAAACCACCATTATGCGACCTATTGTTTCAAATTCACGAAACCTAACATGACTCCTTTATTTGCTCTCTCTCTCTCTCTCTCTCTCTCTCTCTATATATATATATATATATATATATATATATATATATATATATATATACATGTGTGTGTGTGCGCGTGCGTGTGACGCCAAAACCAGCTTGCACCATTTTTAACAGCGGTGAGGGACACGTGGAACCAACACGTTTCATTTCGACAATTTTTATCGAATCGCACAAGGTTGAGAAACGTGTTTCATTGCGGCAGCGTAGTAGTTTAAACCGTGTTTGATTCTGTGGAATCCTTGTTCCCTCGGGCACCAATATCCTTTGACGGGAAGATCAAGCATCCTACTATTCAATTAATTGCTTCCTCGAGAAAATATCTTTCACTACTGATCGGGTGGGGCATGCACTGAGCAAGTTATGCCTTATATATCCGGAGTTCTTTCCCCAAGCTTTGAATAGGAAAACCATAATCCTTGTATCTAAAGACAGCCACAGATGACTTTTGCCAAACAAAGATATCGCAATTATATCATACACTTGTTATTTGCGATTGACGAGCAAATGTGTTTATGTTGATGCTCACAGTTGAGTTAATATTTTTTTAGAAGAATGAATTTTTTGGATCAGCTAAATTCAACACTCATTTTTGCGATGAAACACGTAAAGATGCAACTTTGTACAAAAATATAACTTTTTTGCTGAATGAATAATCTAATGTTAAGATCTTTGTTTGGAATCAATATTTGTATCGAAGATGAAAAGCCCATCAGGTCAATCCAATCATCAATGGTATACAACAAGCATAGTTGATGGTAAAACTTAAAAATGATTTAGAAGTAATTCGAACTAGATGTAAGGAGCATCATCTATGACAACATATCGACAATGCTACAAGTAGTTCCGCCAAGTCTACGCCACAAGCGAAGATTGATAACTCAACAGACTTAGTTATCAAGTTAAAACCAAAATCTTTTTCTTACAACACCACACTTATAACCCAAAATCAGCTTTGCTGCAGCCTATAAGTTTTCTTCTTTAACAAAGGAAAACTAATTGAGAAGAGTGGTTTTACTAGGATGTTAGCAGATAACTCACAATAAGCTAGATCATTTTTTATTGTTTCTTTCCAACACTTTTGTGGTTGTCTTCTAACTCTTTTAATACTTTCCAAATTTAGTTTTTCTAACTTCTTACGGGTTCTTCTTTTGATTATATTTCTATATGTCCAAACCATCTTAAACGATATTCTCTCATTTTATCCTCTATTGGTGCCACTCCTAATTTGTTTCTAATAACCTCATTATGTATACGGTCTTTTCTTGTATGACCACTCATCCATCTCAACATCTTCATTTCTGTCACAGACATCTTTTGTACATGTTGATGATTAATTGCCCAACACTTAAAACCATAAAACATGGCAGGACTAATTGCTGCTCTATAATATTTACCTTTTAACTTTAATGGTATCTTCTTATCACAAAGAATACCTGATGCGATCAACTGATCCTACACAAACAAAAATTCTATTACCAAGGTTTTCGAAATGGAACAGAGAAACTTGGAAGCACCTCAACGATCATCGTTTTTCTTGCTTGATTTTGCTGCACCAGATTTCGATGGGCTGACAACCACATATACGAACAACCCAACAATCAAGAAGACTGATATGAGGGGTGCATACTTGGCTAATAACTTCTGCACAGAACGAATTATCGTATGTGAGTGGAAGAGAATTAGTAAAACATAATCTACTAAGATGCATTATCATCACCATGCTTACCTTAACCTGAGAAAAAGCATAGAAATCGAAGACCAATCCACCGAGCCTGATACACATGACAAAGAAAGGACAGCATCGTAATATGATTGAAAATGAAAAAGGACAGATCAAACTAAAGATGCCATTTCCCATCGGGTAAAAAGAAACACACCCATTCAAATTTCTTCTGGGGTGATCTCTCTGCAAGGATATCCAACGGTTGGATGGGGGTTGAGTAAGCCACCTTCAACCAGTAAAGAGTTGCAATGAGAACGTGAATTGAAAAAAACTTAGTCACATACTCTTAGTGTGAGGAGAGATGGGAAGTATACCTGCTAAACAGCTTTTGATGGCGCACAAAACTTTACCACCGCAGGAGCACCACTGAAAGCACCTTTCTGCTTGGACTCTAGAACGAAAGTGTGTGAAACAAAAGCACCACTGTGATAACACAAAAGTTTCAGTTTGATTCAAAATAGATGGTGTAAAAATCCAGGTTTAGTCATAGTGCAGCTTACGCATCAAGGTGCTCCCATGACTTAGAAATGCTGCCTGTGGCAAAATCAAAAACATCTTTTGTCCAGCTATCATCCGTAAGGCCCACATCTTATGAAGTTCTACAAGAATCAAGAAAGAGCCAGTTGAATACTGGTCACTTTAGCAAACAAAGCTGTTTTAGATTGCACATCAATCGTTTTAGTACGAAATATCTAGTGACAGTTAAAAGCAATGACAACCATGCTTATGCATCGTTAATTTGTATTATTAGTAGTCTTGTGTCAACTTTACTGATCTCACTTATTAATTTAATATATACTTTTCCCATGAATTGGTTTTCAAACTCCTGATCAACACAGACATTTTGTTTATTAGCTTTATTTTAACATGAGTTGTCATGCAAGAGACTGCATGTGTTTCAGGCAAAGTAACTATACTGCTAATCATTATAAGTATCAATGAATCTGCAGACAACGCTCAGAAAACACTTACGAAGTTACCACTAGGAGCTTGCACGTTTCTTCATTCCAGAAACAATTATCTGGCTTGCCTCAAATAATTTACAAGAATGTGGAACTCTCAAACTATAAGTGAACAATGGTTCTATTTCACTCTGTAATAACTTCACAAAGAATGAATCAGACCAGATTCCAATGTTACTTAGCTTCGGTACTGACTGGCTTCTGAACCTTCCCTCAAAATTGAGTTCTGTCTGTTTCTTCTGGGTAAACTTCTCTATCTTTAAACCAAAAGCACTAACAAAAAATAATTCAACTTGGAAAGACGTATCAACCCCTAAAGATGACTTTGATTAGGTCCAACAAAAGAAATTTAAGCACAATATTGGTGATTGAGAAGTCAAATCGAACAAGAAGTTATCCTTCTTGCCACATGATTCAGGTGATAATATATATAGGATCATCAACAACGTTGCAGGCTCAATGTTACATGATAACTTAACTGAATCATATGATACTTTTAGGAATAGCGTGCCTTTTAGCATCACTATTCTAATACTGTCCAAAGCCCAACTTCATGGAGGTCTGTCTCTAACTTCAATATGGAGAGGCTTCACCCTTACAAAAACCAGACAAAGGAAGAGGGCTCTGTTAGGAAGCCGACAGCCACCTCTGAAATCCGTCGGATTTTTACCATGGGTTTCGATACATCACCGAGGCACCCCATCACATTAAAGCTACAAACATAAGCATGCTTAGATGAGAATAGTATTAGGATCATTGACCACCTATGAAATCCTCATGTCACACCCTCTAGATGACCCACCTAGTGCTGGAAAAGGTTTTGATTAACCTTAAAGAAAAGTGACACTAACGAGGACACATCAACTTCTCTTCAAAAGTGAGCACCTATTCTTTATAGCAAATATTCGTTTCACCAATAGCAAATGATGCACATGATACCAATTTGACTAACATCATAAAGAAATGACTGTAGAAAGTGCAAGATGACATGGGTTTAAGCTGATGGTGGAACATAAAATCCGGATGGTTTGATTAAGCTAAGTTGACAAGAATAAATTTAATATGGTTAACTTATGTGCTGCACAAATCACATAAACCACCATAGGCCCAAAAATATGCGAATTTAAATCTTCACCAAAACAATTCACGATATGAAATCCAAAAATACAGAGAAAAATAGTCAGAAAGAATGCTATCCCAACTCCGATGAGTGAAGGTAAACAGTGCAGAAAAATAACCTGGTCAAGAATTGGCAATCACATTAGCATGAGCAGGTAGCAGCCATTTGATTTGAACTACAAAATCTCAAAAATTTCCCGTAGTTTTTACTCGATTGAGTTCTTTCTTTGAAGCAGTACCGTCTCCCCTAATTACAATAGGTTGCGGCAAAGCCCTCTTTCATTGCTTAATATGTATCATCTCCGATCATATAGGAGCGTTAAGAAGATGAAACCATTGTTCAAAGACGTAGAAACACATAAATTACGTTTTTGCGAAGCAAAAGTACATGATGCAACTCGTAAAAGCATAAATCCTATGAGTAAGGAATTCTCAGAAAAACAGAAACAGGTGAAAATGAAATGGAATCATGAAAAGGTAGGAAACTAACCAAAATTTCCTGGAAAAGAGGGAATGATTTCCAAATCCCAGAAAAAATAAAGAAACAAGGCACAGGTCCGATCGAGAAAGGAATCATAATAGCACCTAGTGAATGCAAATAATAATCCACTCTCAAACACCAAATCCCATGAAAACAATCTAAACTATATCACCAAAAACTAGATCAGAACGCAATTTCTGATCAAAAGATCTCGATCAGCGCCCTCCTGACGAGACACAACGAAAAAGGCCACGATCGAAGAGAAATTCCCGGGAAACTTACGCGGATCCTTGGTTGTAGATATCGATGGAGACCGAGAGTTGTTCGACGCCGGACTTGGGCCTCGAGAGATCTACTTTCTTGTGGACGATCAGGAATGGGGCGTCGGAAGACGAAGCGGAAACGAATGAGACAAAAAGGAGGAACGCTAAGAAGCATAAGGAAGGAAGGTAGAGCTCCGATCTCGTCATTTCAACGTTGCCCTAAAACGAGGATTTCGCACGAATGTCCGGTTGTCTGTATATGTGCGCGCCGTCGACGGCTTGAAGAAGGGTCTCACTGCAAATGGATCACGGATCGGATATCTAATCTCTTTCTCTCCAGGAATGTCAACGGATCGGATATGTCCGATAAATTGGAATATTAATTGGTTCAGATTAGATTGTCAGGGCTAGCGATGGGGCGGTTTTTTGCCCCCACCCGACACCACCTGCTTTCCAAACCTCTTACTACGTCGTGACCCGTGGGTCTTAGGGTCTCAACCCGTACTCATCCTGCAACGAACTCGGCACAACCCGCTCCGCCCGGCCCCATCCCACCTCACATAAATAAAAAAATCATATATGCATATAATTTAAAATTTTATTATGCATAAAGAGTTTGCTTAAATATAATATATTATATACAACATTAAATTTAAAAATATGTCGAGAGAGAATAGATTTAGAGGAAAAATATAGTACCGTAAACCCTACCTCTTTTCGAAAGCGACGAGTAGCAACCAACTGCTGTATGGAATGTGCATTACTTTTGAAATTCAAAGAGTGAGAGGGAGGTAACAAGAATCTCAAAACTATCGAGTCTTCCACTTTTCAAAGGTTCAAGAAGCAATTGATATTTCACAATGAGAGGTGTAGTAGCCCTTGCACTAGTTGTCCTTATATATAGATAGCAATCTAAATATGGTTCAAAGCAATAATCTCTATTCGATGTATATATATATATATATATATATAGTGATTGGATCCTTCCAACCACTTATGCTCTCACTCATATTCCATTGTTATTTTCAAGAGTATGAGTATAATAACATTTTTCTACACACTTTTTCAAAAACTCTAAAAAGATTAGATATATACTTATGCCACAAAAAAAAATGAGTAGACGTGAGTAAGCATGTTAATAATGCATAAACTATTATTTTCATATATATATATATATGTATGTATGTATGTATGTATATACATATTTGTTTTTTGGCTGCTCCTATTACATCATGTGCGGTGTTTTATGTGCTTAATATGGTGCACCTCACCTATGGAAGAAATGCAACAAACAGGAAGAGTTTCATTCTTAGGTACCGTTTACTCCCTATGTTGAACTTGGGTGGTGGCTGGTCCACAAACACACACAGAAGCAGCAGCTGTGTGCCCGTTAATTTCCGAAACTAACAAAATTCAAAGACAGATCGCCACCGATGCTCGTCGAAAGGAATGCAAGGTCTGGCATGAAAAGAAGAAGTGATTCAGGCTAGCCAAGGAGACTGCCTTAACACCACAATACAGAGATATCCATAGCCATATGGAGAGATCATGATACGAGGCAGAAACACATGTCGTTTGCATAATGTAGATAGCTCGAATTACGTTCATCCGGGTACCAGATCATGATCTCCCAGGTCACCAATATCTCGATGCATTGATCACCAACTTCTTACCTCCAAATATGGATATAGGCAAGTCATCCTTGGCTACCAAAGCATCACCTTTTCTTCATGTGAGACCTTTCTTCCATTTTCAACTCTTAGGGCTTCAAATCCAAATACTCCACACTATATCCTCTCTATCATGCATATATTTATATATACTTGAATGAGAAGTATATTATATGCACATCCTACTGAAAATGACTGGTTAATAAATTGATTATTTGTTTATTTATCTGTTTGAGTCCATTCCTCCCTATCTACAACCTTATCCTTGGCTCATGTCCAACTTCCAGTTTTGCTATGACCACATAGAATATATTCTTATCAGGTGTGTGTGTGTTTGTATATATATTATATATAATACACACACAAATATATATATATATATATATATATGATCTCACAAAATACATGCAATTCTAAATTATCCCTCCTTTTCTCTTCTTCTGGCTGGAAAGGACTTGGGAATTTTCACAAGCACTCCAAACGGGTGTACGTTGTCGAAATGAAACCGAACCAAAACCAAGTGTTTTCCCACTCTGATTCGGGTGGCAGGCTATCAATATCGATTCTAACGGTTTAGTGTTCAAAACGCAACCGAAACCGGCCAGGTCTCAGTTCAGTTCTGGTTCATGGTTCTAGAAAAACAAGAACCGGTGGTTTCGGTCCTGAAACTGGCCATGTTTATGGTGGTGGAACAAACATCTATATACTTGAGTTGTACAGAGAGCTTTCTGTATATGCCAAACCATTCTCATATCTTGATGGTTAGGCTAAAACAATTCTAGATGGGACTGATCCAGATGTAGAACAAAAACCATGCCCAACCCCCATTTTCCTTCTAATGGTCATTTGTCTCTTCGAAAGTTAATTTACGAATCCTTGGACCGTGTTTTTGTATTTTCGCAAATTCTTCGTATTTGCTTGTAAAGCATGCATGCATTTATGCCTTTTACGGGGAAATTTAATTTTTCCCCAATTTTTTCTTTTATATTTTTTGAAGGGGAGATTTGAGAAGATAACTGGTGGGTATAAGTGAGGTCGTCGTCTTTGTGGGGATGCTGTGACCACTGTGTCATGCACAGGGTATCAATCAAGTTTTTCATTGCCTCTTTGGGTTTTCAAGAGGCATGTTCAGATGACTTACATTGATGTATAAAATGAATTAGCTCAAAGTTTTGTCATTGGTTGTGTATTATAACTCACAGTTAAAGCACCGTAGGCTATATTGTATTATTTTGTGAGACAAAAATAGCTCATGGTTAAATTATATACCACACTTATAGCCTACGGCGTAAACCGTTGGTTCTATACTTTTTTTTCTTAATTTTTGATCGATGGATGCTTTACCTTGCCTTAGTGTAGATCAACCACTGCTTACATGAACGTGCATTATTGGCTTAATATTTCAAATGAAATTGAGCTTATGAGAATTCTTGTGCAAAGAGTGGAGTGCATAGAATGACAATACTTGATTTTGACACAATGAAAGTTGAGCTCTAGGCCTCTTGTGTTTGACACGTACATTTCTTTCATAAGCTTTTATAGATTCATTATTCTGAACTGCTGTATAGGTGGTCCACTAGCTTATGCCAAACACAACCCAAAGAAAGAAAAAAAATCTCCTTTTCCTTTTTTTTTATCTTTTTAAAGTGAAAAAAGAAGGGCTGGAGATGAAGAAGAGGGGAACGAGGCGGTGGAGGGCTTTGAGGGTACGAAAGAGAGGAGAAATAGGAGGAAAGAAAAGGCAGTAACAGACGAACCCTCGTGACAAGAGGAGAGAGAGAGAGAGAAAGACAAAAGAGAGAGAGAGAAAGGGACGGCAGTAAATGAACTCAAATTAGCCTGATATTAAGAGAGAGAAGGAAGAAAAGAGAGAGAATGGCATATGTTGGATAATAGGAGGTGAGAGTGTGACCTTAGTATTTTGGATATGCATTAGTATTGGCTTCTGCCATCTCACTTTGTTCTTTCTTTGCCCTGTGCCGATCAACAATTGGTATAAAAAAAGGCCTAGAATGTTAAAACGCACAAAATATTGAAATATGACATAATTCTATCTAACCTATTCTAACAAAAAATACAAAAAATAAAATGCCTAAACTAATATGGTGTTCATATGGCTACTCCTCAACATGTTTGCATACATCAAGGTCGAACTCTTTCACAAACAACATGAGTATCTGCACCACGAGCAATAGTTCACCTGGCCAGGAAGTCCTCTTGCAAGCTGGAGGACCATGAGCTCGGGGTGTGCATCTGGTTTTGGTCTCCACATTCTAAAAAAAGAGAGAGAGAAGACGACCGAGACAAATTTTGTACCTAAAACAAGCACTTAAATGGGAAAAAATGCACTCAATGGAAGCAAGCATACCTTTTCAAGTCATACTTCAAAAACTTTTTGGTACATAGAGAGGCCGAAGCCGCATACAGGACTCAGGTATCAAACTCATGACCTTCAAGTTGTGAGTCGAGCCCCTAGCCATGTGTGTTCTTTGTGCTGTCAAAATGTCTCGAGTCACTAGGTGATCTGTTTGGAAGAAAAGATGAGGAATATGATTTCTATGGATCAGACAACCAACCAAAAAAATCTAGTCCCTTTCTCTTTTGTCTTGCACGTCTCTTTGATCCTATTCCACCTTGTTTTTTGCTATTCGATTTGAGTTGTACAAAATCAGTCAAGTAAGGAAGCTAAACAAGAGTCGTGTCTACAATAACAACAACTAAGCCTTTTCCCATACTAAACGGGGTCGACTACATGGAAAATAAGAGTCGTGTCTAAAGAAGAGAATTATAAGAGAAAGGCACGTGTGATCATCTACATTAGACTTACTTATGGTTAGAGTTTAATCCAAATGAAAATGTTATTTGGGGCTGGATTAAGGATGGGACTTTTTTACCTTCTAGTATATATGACAGGACAATGCACCCTACTAAAGGCTCTGTCTTGGAATAAAGGTATTGTATACTCTCGAAGCACGCCCACCCTATGTGGGGTTTTTTTACACTCCCAAAGAGGCTCGTGAAGGACCTAGGACGTTGGCTCAACGAGTGAGGCGTCCAAGGAAGCCTAAGGGTCCAGTCCAACCGATAAAGCAAGAGAAGATCTCAGAGAAAATAACAAGAATGATCAAAAAGAAAGATTTGAGGCATTAAGAGACCTTGACATGGCTCTGAAAGTGTGGGAAAAGATTGCATAAACAACAACTACTCTAGCACTAAACCAGCTCATGTGGAACAATAGGGACTCGAAAAGGCAAAGGTTAAGTTTACCAATATGACATGAGAATGAGAAGAGGTGTGTTCTTTCCGGTCCTCTTGTATCAAAGGAAAGACCCTTGAAATGCTATAATACCTACACCGAATATGGACCAAATTATCTTACGTTCGATCTCATTCAAATACATTGTTCGACAAGATAAAAAAAAAAAGATAGCAAGAGCGATGGACAAGCTAAACAACCTTACGTATAAGTAGTGGGCCCGAGAATCTTTTTTGGAGTGAGATGTGTGAACTTCTATTTCATGTTTACACAACACTTGTATTTTTTTATTTTTGGAGTGAGATATGTGTACTTTCCGACTCTTATATTTTTTATATAGAATGATAGTTTTTTTTTTTTTGTACAAAACTATAGACGTACTAATTTTTAGATTTATGAATGATGCACATGTCTCACCTTGCTCTCAAGTGGGTCCACCACTGTAAGCATGCATGTCCCTTATTTAGTTAGACATGATTTGTTCATTACCCGATCAACAGTTTTAAGTGAAACCAAAACAGACTAAACCGTAATCGAACCCGAACTCGGTTCGGTTATGATGCAGTTTGGCTCGTATTTGATGGCTCTGCTTCATCTGCGATCACGTGGTTCACTCCGCGAATGCACTCTCCAGGCAGCACACTCGTGCGCACGTCTGTGACAACTGCGCATCGCAGCCGGCGGCCGTCCGGTGCGCTACGGAGGCGTTGACGCTCTGCCGGGAGTGCGACTTCAACGCGCACGTCATCTGTGAGCCTTCGATCCGGCATCTACGGCAGCCAGTAGTGTGTTTCTCCGCTGCCCGTCCGCTCGGGATCTAGCTACCGCCTGGGGTGTGAGTCTCCCAGAATGCTCCAGAAACGAAGAATTGGATTGGTCTCGACCTGATTTTATCAAGATTGGTTCTGATAATCCACTCGATTTATTCGGTTTTCCTGACGTCATCGTTCCCTCTGCTTCATTTTACTCTCTTTCGAAGGTATTTGTTGATTCTCTCTAAGTTTAGTTCGGAAGATCGTGGGCATTGTCCTCAGATATCAAGTTGTATTCGTTTGGTTAGTTTCAGCATAGTCGAGTACATGCTTACACATCAAATTCTGGGAAATTTGTAGCTTCAATAAGTTGCGTTCTTAGTTTCTTTGGTAGAATTCAGAGCACGAAATGGGAGCATGCGTTTGCTTCTATTTATGAACATTTTTAGTAGTTGTGTTATAATAAGGTTTGTTGCTTTTCTTGTCTGGACAATTTAGGATCAGAGATGGAATCATGGGAAGCCGAAACAAGTTGTGATTCGCCAACTTGTAGAATTATTTAGGATAGAAACGACTGAAGAGAACCTTGAAGCGGTTGGGGCTCTGAGTTCAGAAACTCCAAACCAGAATATCCGAACAGGAAATCACCTGGTAACGAATACTTTCCATGGTCGAATTAAGAGCTCATGATTGACGAGGATCAGCAAATCCCTGGCACGGAATCTACGGCATTTCCCTCAGAGGAACATACTCTCAAGGAGAATGCTCCCGTTGAAGGACAACCTCTGTGTGATGGTTCTGGTACGAGTCGATCTTATCAGGTTCTTTCCCTTACACTCTCAAGAGCACGGTGTTTTCTTTTTCGTGTTTGCGTTAATTCTTTTTGGGATCTAGAGAAAAAGAGAGTGACTTTTACGTGCTATAGAGATGGATCTGTGAAGTAAAAATCCATTCCCCTGGTTTATATATACGTCTTTGATGTGGTTTTCTTATTTGTTGATCGTGCTTAACAACAGCTGGCAGAGATAGAAGCATCTTGTGCAAGATTGAATTATTTAAATACATGCCAATTGATGTCACAAATCCTTCCTTCGGGATTAAGAAAATTCTTTTCTAGTTGAAGGCAACTTTGTTCACCTAACAACTAACAAAGGATTTAGCGAACTAAATAAAGGATATGACTCTGAGAACATTGGATCAAAAGCTATGATTTTTCTTTTCACTTTCTCTTTTTAGCTTATATGGAGGATCGTGATGCCTGAGGCTTCATACTTCAATCGGAATCAAAATTGTTCTACCGCAATCAGGCTTAACCACAAACAGCTTTATCGGATACCCTTGCTTAGTCTCAGATGGAAACATGCAGTTAAAACTTAAAAACACCCGAACGCGGATTTATAAATCTGAGTCTTGTCTCAACATCCACTCTTCCAGGGTTTCCATCTTTAAGGACACAGGAGATGGGAATCTTGCCAAATTTTCCTTGCTTCACTTTCGTGTTATTCATCCATGACCGTCATCTGTACACTGTGTTGGATGACCAAGAGGGTCCACCTGGAGACTTGGGATCTAACAAGGAAATCTGATGGTAGCCGGCTTAAAGTACCTGACCTGCCGATAGGCCAAAGAGAAGAAAGACAAACAAGTCGTTTTGGATTCCAGAAAAAGATTTTGATTCCAGTTGGGGACAGCTAGGATCATGGTAGCTCGCATCTGCGGTTAGTGGACACTTGGATCAACATCTGAGTTCACTGTAAACATATGATGAGCACGAACACAGATGAGTTGTGGTTAGGGATGAAATTCCACCTGAACCCAGAGCTAGCTGATACTTCTTGAAATTCAGGGTATCGTTAGATGTTGCTAGAACATTCTTGCTTTTTGAGATTACTTAGTTCTTCTATGAACTTGCTTATGCAGCAGTTAATAATTATCGAGCTGTTGTTTTCTTGTAGGTCCAAATATGGGATTTCCAGCTTAACAGATGCAAGGATGGTGGAGACTGTACAACAACAGAAATTGGATATGATGTTTCTGGCACAGTGTAGGATTAAGAGCTTTAGAGAACTAGTTAGCATAACATCGTTGGCTACACCAGCTGTTCTGCAAGACATTGGTGACTTGAATTGCCATTCCACAGATAATCTTTTCCATTTCCCTGATATTCAACAGATTCTTTTGCAAAAGGTACGTTGCCATTGTCCCAAACACCGCTTGTCATAATGTTTATTCCATTGTTATTTATTTTGTCTTCTGCTTAGGCTCCTTTTATTAAAGAAGTTGAGTAGATTCAGAGAATTTTAGCAGAAAACCCTGTTGCTCGTCAACCTTTCTATCTTTCAATACATATGCGTTAGTAGTACTATTTTCTGTTATTATTTTAAAGTAGTATGTTATGGTATATCCAAATATGCTATCATGGTTTTCCTAGATTTCAGCTCCAGTTCAGCATCACTCATTGGATCACCAATCTTGTCATAAAGTTCTCCAGAAGAGTGAACTTTTTTGTGCAATGAGTTGTCCTATATTCTTAGTTGAATTGCGTCTTATACTCTTTGTATGGATCTATCAATGACCTTGGAGGAGTGTACACGATGGATTCCAAACAGCAAAGCGTCAGTTGCGGATACATATTGCTTATGGAAAAGGAATATGCATCGCAGAGTACCCATTTAAGGAATAGTGGACCGGACACTAAAACAGTATGTAATTCTTGTAGTTCAAAGGGATACACACATTCAAAATAGAGAGAACGTGATAGCATTCAAGTGAAGCTATTAATTTCTTGGCTGCTGTTCTCTTGCTTGTATTGGCAGAAAGTTCATTCTCTAATTAAATTAAGTTGATCCCTTTTGAGTCTTGAAATTCTTTCTTAATACAAGTTGATTAAAAAAGTCTAATATGTTTCTGATGTTAATGCTTGCTATATCCTCAGAAATTCCCAACCATCGGATAGGAAAGATGGTTGATGTTAAACATCAAAAGGAAGAAAATACATTAGTACTTTTACAGGTCTGACAACCTGATTCAAAATGCAACTCTTTTTCCTTTTTTATTTCAATAACTACTCTCTTTGATCGAATGAGTTGAAATTTGTAAGGACAAAACATATAACGTTACAAGCATATAAAATCTCATGCTGTATATTGAAAACTCTAGTTTCTGTGACAAACTTGATTGGTGCACGTCCCATCTTAAACTTATGTCTAACAAAATAAAATAACTGCAATTTCTTGATTTCCAGTAGAGCCGAGAATATTGGTGAATAGCTGAGGTCAGGTGATGCTGATAAGTGAATCGTTGATTCTTGTGGTTGGATCATCAAATATGGCGCTAACCCTTTATTTGAAAAAAAATAATTGGTGTTAAGCTGATCTTTGATTTCCGGATGCATTTATGCAACTGTAAATCTTTGATTTCAATATGTTCCACATAATTGAAGTTTTATTAGCCAGGATTAGTTGTTGCACTGTCAAAGACTCAAAGTTATTAGATGGGTTCCATGACTACTAATTATGAGAAGATGAGAAATTTTCTGCTTTGCAGTTTCGTACTTTTCCGTGTCACTGCTGACCGATGCTTCCTGTGCATCTAATCATGCATGTATATGTGTATAATATTCGTGCAGCCTGGGGGCTTGGGCATGAAGGGCAAGCCTACCTCGACTCGCATCCAAAGCCAGCAACTTTCTCAGAGCAGCGTCTTACGCTCCACGGGCTCTTCTGCCGTCACCGGGGGTCAACAACCAAGTTTTACTAGTGATCACATCAAAGAAGGACAATCCGAAGCTGAGCAGCCCGTCCTAGGCTGTGGTGAACTGATGCAAACAATGTCTAAAGTTGACAATGAGATATTGTCTCAAAACAGGGACCATGCAATGTTGCGTTACAAGGAGAAGAAGAAAACAAGAAGGTATGCTGTGTGTGTGTGTGCTTGCCTGCACATATGCTTTCATGTAGCTTCCTTTCATTTCAGTGGTAATTCTGCTTGTTGAACAGATACGATAAGCAGATCCGATATCAATCCCGGAAGGCGAGGACCAACACCTGCTTACGTGTTAGGGGACGCTTTGCTAAAGCGAACAAGGCGATGGATGTTGAAGTGGGCCACTGAAAGTGGTTGTGCAGATTGAATTTGGTGTGAATTCTTCTAATACCGTTTGAGCCATTATCAGGGCTTGAATAGGAACAATTATGCTTCAATACCCAGAACAACAGTTGCCATCGAAGTGGATGGTCAGGATAGAAACCATAATGAAGTCATGGGTACTCCACCAAACTAGAATTGGGATTCTCGCTCAGTTACTCTGTTAAGCAGTTGACATTGTTGCTGGATCTAAGCTCGGATGAAGTTGGGGCATCATTAATGCACAAGCTCTTCTTCCCTAGTGATGTGGGTTGTGGAAATCTTTCAGGCTGTCTTCAAAAACATTGGGGGGCATAGAAATGAATGCAGAGAATCGATAGCAGATGAGTGCACGGGTTGGATGCAAAACCATATGCACACCCCGGGCATCGAACTCATGGCTCTCCAGCTTGTGAGTGACCTTCTAGCCAAACCGACGACGGTCTCCCTAGGCCGTCTTCAAAAACATAATAGAGGCATATCCCGCAGGCCGACGACCGTCCCCCCTCGCCGTCCCGGCCTCCCTCTACCGATCCAAATCGAGGACAGCCGGAGGCGGTCGCGGCGTTTTGCCGGGAAAACGGTGAGGAGGAAATCTGGCAATAATTCGTGTTTTCTCACATCTTTTGGGAGCGACCAAGACAGGAGAACCCAACCAACTACCAAGGGTGACCTAAACCACATCCGACGCCGGATGGCGGCGGTTTTTGCCAGAAACCTTACAGAACCCATTTGGGTTCGTTCTTCGCGGAAATCCGGTGAACCTTCGCCGTTTTACGGTCGTTCGAGCCTAACGACCATCCTTAGTAGTTAGTGAATCATCTCGTTAGATTCGACCATAACGCACTAACCTAGAACGGAATCAACAAGTTTCTCGCCGGAATTTGAAAAAACATAAAATATGAAAGCAAGGGGGAGAATTTGCCGGATTTCGGCCGATTTTCCACGGTTCTCCGTTCGTTCAGGTCGTCTCAAGGCCGAAAACCACCAAAAGTCTTTCGTGAATCTCACGCGAAACCCAGGTAAAACGGTGGAGAAGATAGTGGTGGGCGGCAGCTCCCAAACTTCAGGGTAACGCCCTGATCGGGCGTTACTATTCCTGGTGGGGTTTGGTGGATCCGGATCCTGGTCTAACCCACAATCCTACAGATTTAGCTCCTTATCTTGGTAAAATCAAATCCTGCAATGGTTATATGCTTCCCCTTTTAGCCGATCAATATGCCTATATATTGCTGCCATCACCATCGCCGTGCACTATCCAATTAAGAGGCTTCTATCTTCGTAGCTAATTACCAGAAACGCATCCATGGCTCCCTTGCTTCGTTTGGTTCTCCTCTTCTTTTGCTTGGTGTTTCTCTTTGCTGTTGCTGTTCAAGGTAATCTCTAGTTATTACCTATTTTGTCGAATTTCGTAATTTTTTATCATTTTGTGTCACCTCACGTTTGCCTCAAAAACAAGTCAAGTCGAAGCAATTTGTTTCTCGTGTCATTTCTTGTATATGCACACGAAAGATAAAATCAAGTTTGTGATTGTTTTTGTGGTGTAGCCCACCCGCGACTTATTGTCAGCTGGGCCTACCCAACGAAAAGACTATTCTTTTCCTCAAAAATAATTACTTTCCCGTGGACTATCTCCAACACCAACAAAAGCAGATGGAGTATAGATTCTTCTGTTGAATCATGAAACATGATCTTTTTTTTGTGAAGTTAGAATGTTAATATTACACGATAAGTACTTTGTAAATGTGAAATAGAAGTATGTCTCACTCCAAAAGAATTTCTAGGTCCACCACTATATAGATCATGCTATCTTATGTGACCCAGGACGATCCATTTATTGTGAGATCGGCCGGTGGTGAATGCTAAAGATATAGATCATATTATCTTTTTGTGGAGTTGAATGCAAAAGCTTGTGATTGGGTTTGGTTGCTTGCTGGTGGGAGGGTTAACCAGGTTTTGGATCAATCGTTGCAGGTGACTCATGCTTCGAGCAGTTTGGCCGGTGGTGCTGCTCCAAAATTCACAAATGCTTCGACGGACAAGACCAGTGCAACGCTGCCTGTGCGTAACCACAAGCACCATCCACATTCTGAGCCCAACAAAGAGCAAATGTTTGATGACAAATTCTTGTCATTTGCCAGTTATTTTAGGAATTAGATGGCATATTTGTAACGTAGAAGCTCGCCAACTTGGCTCTGAAATAAAAACTCGTTAAAAGACTCGTACCATCTCCGTTGTACTCAGTACCGGATCTAGAAAATAGTGGGGGTGGGGGGGGCAACTTATATATTTCATTGTGTTAGTGAGGAGGGGGAAGGATGAATCTCAACCATATATTCACTGTAAAATATTGATTTTATAGTGAAATTTCAAAATTTTATGAGGGTGGCTGCCCCCACCCCTCCATGTAGATCTGTCATTGTTTGCTTCTTACCAGCTTTCGCAAGATAATCCTAGGAATGTTACCGCTAATGTTGTCCACTCATGCCCGGCTTTTCAGGGGCATGAGTATATGCTATTAGCCTACCATACAATTTTAGAAATTTTTTAAAATAAATAAATTATATGTTAAAAAAGTAATAGTGAACATGACTGAACATGTCAAAAATGAGCGGAATTCAGTTTACATGTGATATATGTATATGATGTTTATGACATTCTTGTTCCATGAAATTGCATTTGAGACGGCAAGCTCCAAAACATACACAAAAATCTGCTGTGTAATGTTCAATAGATTACTCCCCCATATTTTTTACAAGGAAAACAAATTTCACCCAAAGCTACATTTGGCACGATTTCGTGTTGTGAATTGTTCTTGCTCGGTGAACCATGATAGTCGTGGGGCGATATCATAAATGCCCGGAGAAAAGGCTGTGTCTATATCCACCCAAAGTAACATATGAAAACGGGTCATGTTTGGGTTCACCTGTTTTTGGGCATGAACACGAAATGACATGGTAAGAACATGAGTGCCAAAAATAAATTGCAATACATATGAAAATGGGTCCTGCTTGGCTTTATCTGTGATTCTTTCGTTGCTAATCAAGAAGGCCTAGCTCATTAAGAGTAATACCTCACCTTGCTAGGTGGTCGACTCACAAGTTGAAGGTAATGAGTTCGATATCCGGGGTGTTCATCTGGGTTCAGCCTCGCCATTGTAATAAAAGATAAAGAAAAGAAAGAATGCAGATGGCCGACATTCGAATTGTCGAACGACAAACTTATAGTAAAACTCCCTCTTTTTCCTTCATACAGTTTTTCGTCGTAATACACTTGCCTTAATGTGAAATTAAACATGGCCGGGAAATACAAAAACTTAATCAGCTAACATTAACATGAAAAATGTGTTGGAGCAAAATTGTTGCATTCATCTCTTTCATGAAGGTATCATTTGTGTCTTCTTTCTCCTTTGTGATAATAGGTTTCTATTTATGTAGGTAGCTATTTTAGAGACATGACAAGTACAAGCAAGGGTGGTGGATGTAGAAATTATTTTAAGATGGGACAATTGAATAGCCAATGGAACTGTTAAGGGCGGACCCGATCAAGGGATGTATCGTGTTTTTGATTTTCTGATTTTTGTTGGCTCAACGTAAATCCGCGAATGGTTGTGATTGTCAGTTTTAAGTTCTCGATCGTTCGTGTTGATTCTTTAGCTGGTTTGTTAGGAGCTAGCTGAACATGAACAGAACGAGATAGTCGACTTGTGCATGAGTTGCTCATGGAAGTCGGAGACAAGCTTTTCACACTGTAACTTTTATAAATTATTCTTTTTTAAATATAATTCTTTTAATTCAAATATTATCTTTCTTTTACGAGAGTTTCGCAAAATAATATGTGGTTTTCGGGTTTTACACATTAAAACCTAAACTTTTTTCTTATTAAAGGAAGGACTTGAGGTGTCATCCATTACAATTACGATATCATGGGCAATCCCACTTTTTTAAAATTAAATCATTTCACACTTGAGTTACTACATCACTTGTCATATCAATTTTACATTAGATATTCAGTAATTATATCTTTATCATCATTTACATCATGTTAGGCTAAATATTTATTATTCAATAATTTATTAATATGTATTAAATAATAATTAATATCAACATACAATTTAAATATTAAATAATAAAAGCAACATTATTATTCATTATATAGTAAATTTTAATATTTCTAAATTGATAATACAATTTATAACAAATTAATAAGATTACTAAACAATAACAAATATTATTACTTATACTATTCAATAGTATAGTATTATTATATTATAATAGCATCAACCCATTAATATCCGAAAAACATCCGATCCATCATTACATCCCCTAGGATTGTCTTGCGAAAGCTTTTAACGACTTATTTGATAGACAAGTTGGCGAGCTTCTACATTGCAAATATGCCTTATTAATATCTAATGCCTACAATAACTGGCAAATAACATTTGCTTCTTGTTGGGGTCAGGATGTGGATGGTGCTTCCGTTGCATTGGCCTTGTCCGTCGGAGCATTTGTGAATCTTGGTGCAGCACCACTGGCTAAACTGCTCGAAGCATGATTCACCTGCATCAATTTTGATCAAAACCAGGTTAAACCTTCAAAGAACCAAGTAACCAAACCCAAGTCTTACTCTTATCTCATAATTAATAAATGGGATCGGCCTCGCTCACACAAGATAGTATGATCTATCTTGTGTCTTATTAGCATTAATCAAACTCCCCCCAAAGAAGAACATGTTAATTTCACCACTAAACATAAGAATCTGTTCTCAATCTGGTTTTGTTGCTGTAGGGGATAGGCCAAGGGAAGAGTTACATTAAAAGAACAGGTCTTTTCCTCAGCCAGACCGCTTCTACTAAGTATTTTATTAAAAGGATTTAAAAAAATATCAGGACCGGAGGTTTGGAACTGCTGGTTTCGGTTCCGATTTTATAAGAGGTAAAACCGGAACTGAATTGAGTTGTCCCCGATTTCGGTTTCAGTTGGAGCTGTCTGGCTGGTTAGGAACTGGCTGTGTCTAGGTCCAACTGACATAAAATGGCAAGATATGAACACTTAGTAGCGGATCTACATTGAGGGAAGGTGGCCTGAAATTTGAAAGACAAATAAAAAATTTACAGGTCGTGATTGAATTCGTGGTTACTACACATATTTCGCCCCACCTTAAATGGTTGGATAGGTCGCTCGCCACTTTGAACACTCTTGCAACAATCTACATCACCAAAATTCCAAGACACTGAAGTACTTTTTCCCTGTTAAAATTCCACCTCTTATCTGCCCTTCTAAGCACAAAACGAACTTTACATTTTTTTGTCAAGATTAAATCATGTTTAGTTGGTTAATTAATCATTTTTGTCCCAAACGGCCACTTCAAAAAAAAAACTAATCCTCGATCAGTGGGTGCTTCTGTTGACGCTAAGATTATTTTATCACAACCGTGCACGGCTACTCTATGCAATTGAACCAAATTTCACGGACGTACCTGCCCAGCATCATGTATTGCCCAGGGAGGAATAGGGGTCGGCCATTGTTGATAGACAAGCTGCTGCAGTCAGTCAACGAGAAGCGCAGTCCAGTGATTCAACTGTTCACACTACTGAGGGACTGGTAAAGAAACAGATCACCGAATACCTTGTCCTCCTTACGAATATGGACTGTACTACAAGGTTTTCCAAAACAGATGTTCGAGTCCAACCAACTGTTTATACATGTGTGTATACACACATACATGCACACAGCAACGGATGGATAAGAAGTCATTACTAAATGCAGATTTTAGTGTATGTACGTGCGAGACTAATCGAATAAAGCAACTATTTAAGTTTATGGAATACCATCAATAAGACATAAAACTAAAAACAAACCTTTCCCACAATGATTCGGGTCAGCTACACGGTTATTGATTCTTGATGGCCTGAGCTATGGTTTTGGGAATACAGCGACATTCAACTCAGGAGAAAAGTTTCTCTTACATATTTTCAAGGCTTTGTTGGTGTTCGGTACTACTCTCCTCCAACTTCTTCTACCTTTTGTAATCGAGATCATACTTAACATCTCCCCATGCATCTAAACCACCTAAATCCCATATAATTTTGTCGGAACATGCTAATGTTGTTTTTCAGAAGCCAATATATGGATTATAAATTCAAAAGCTAAACCATATAATTTCAACCAGCTGTTAAGCATATTAGGAGATGCAATTCAGTCCATACGTTCAGTGGACATAGACACCAAGCCCAAGAAAAGAAAATACATAAACAATCTTGCACAAATTCTCAATTCTCAGCTAACCACTTTCAATATACAATGATGGGGACCTTAAAAAGAATGAACGTGGATGGTCACATTTTTGTCGAGCAAACCGACAAAAGATAGCAGTTTCCAGAATGTGATACATGTGTTTAGCCAGGTCAGCAAAGAATGGAAGCCAAAACCAGAAAACCTGATTGCAATTTTGCTTTTAAGAAGGTGTTAAACTATCAGTGCATGTCTACCGGCCAGGATATAATGATTTGACACATAGGAAAAGCAAATGTGGCTGAACACTTTAAGCAACACAGAACAGACAACGTACTAGGAAAAGAGGGAAAAAATTGTAATTCAATGAACCAACGATGTTGACGACCCATACACAATGATGGTCCATCTTCAGAACACATACCCCACCATCTTCAGAACACATACACATACACGATGAGCAGTCGAATAATTAATCACACAAACCGGGTTCGTACTTTTATTTTGTGTTTAGGCAGTTATACCTTTAGATTATGAGTTGAACCCCCCTTACCACTTTAAAACATGATCTTCATTTCTTCGTCTTCATTAGACACGAGAATGCTCAAAGCTGTAACTCTCTTTCCACCGAGAATCCGAGAGGAAGATGATGGTGATAAGCCTTATCATTGCATTGATAAGAGCATAGAACCAATCAAAGGATGGCAAAACTCAAAATCATAAATGACGAACCAATCGCACCATGGCAGATCACTACACTCAGAACATCAGATTTTTGAAAAAGGAGGGAGACGCAAAAAGCAGTGCAGTTCACGTGTCTCTTCACTGTTTGTGGAGTTGAGTTGATAGCACAAGCCGAGTCGGAGGAATCGCCTTTTACTTAAATAACAAAATGATGGTGCTTTTGGTGTAGCCAATGGGGGAGCTTCGCTCACATTGCTCCCTCTCAGAGAGCATGCAACCAGCAGCAATTATTCATTTGAAGCATCTAAATACTGCAAAACTCTAACAGTGGACCATAAAAAGATGAGTGCTGCACGGCCTTATTCTTTCGGTTCCTCAACCAATTATGTTCTTCCATATTGCCCAGGAAACCTACTAGAGACCTCCTTTCTCATGCCTAAGGAACTCTCTCTCTCTCTCTCTCTCTCTCTCTGTGTGTGTGCGCATGTGTGTTAGGGCAAGGAAACTGCTTGTGGTTTGGCTCCTTTTGGCCATCTTAATGTTTGTGTGCGTCTAAGCACACGCATGTGTGTGTGTGTCTTGAGTATGGTAGATAGACCTGGGGAGCCGCTTCCTGTTAGGCTTGTTCCTAGCGCTTTTGTCATGTGTTTTCACAGCTACAATGAACACGGTATGAACAAGAACCGGTGTTTGGCTCGACTCGGTTTGCGCTAACCTTCTCTTAGTTGTCTATGTAAGATTTATGTTTGAGAGCAATGCAGCCTTGTAAGATTCCCCTACCCAAAGAACTAGTTACATTACAATTTTTCAGCCAATGTATCGGATTTATAAATATTCAAAACAGCGATATCAACATACTTGGCTCGTAAAATTGGAACCACTACATCAGAAATAAATGTGCATGAGTAATCAATTTCACTGTTTATTGAGAGCAAACTTCCGCAAACACACGTAAACAATATATATATATATATATATATATATATATATATATATATATAGAGAGAGAGAGAGAGAGAGAGAGAGAGGGAAAGTGATTATATCCTATTACATGTATAACTATCATTTCCTCTGCTTTTAGAGGTATATAAAGTTAAATAATGTTTGAAATTTCTAAATGACAACCTTATTATACTGTTCATAAAAATGAAAAGTATACATGCACCAAAGGATTTTAAGATACAGGTTTCCAATATGTATAGAGAGTGTGTGATTGGATTTTATTCCGACTACTCATACCTAACTATTACTTTTTGAAACCATGACGTGTAGAAGTTAGTGTTGCACTCAAAAGTGTGGTACAATGGATCGGTGTACTCATATCAAAAGTGAGTAGGATCCAATCTCTCTGTAGGAAGAGGGGGGGATGTTGTTCACTCTTGAGACAATGCATACTCGTGAAAGAATACCCATATTATATTCATACCCTCAAAAGTAAGATGTAGAAATAAATATATATTGTGTCAATGGTTGGCAATCATTCAATCTCTCTCTCTCTCTCTCTCTCTCTCTCTCTATATATATATATATATATATATATATATATATATATACACATATGTCTGTATGCGTGTACTATGTGAAGAAAACGCTGGTAGCCTAACTAGTTGGATGTTTTCACCTTCACTTTTCCCTTTGAAAATAGAATATATTACAAGAAACGAAACCAAAGTAATTTTTCAGTACTCAAACGAATAAGTTTATGTTACGTCTCTTGCTTTTCGCAGTGAATCAGTTTTACGCGAGCAGTTGTGTTCGGCTCGCTTGCATCATGTTTCGCTTCGATGATATAATGAGGTGGGAGTCCAAACAATACGTGTATGTATGGTCGGTTCGATTCATTTGCTAGTCCCCATGACATGCATGAAACATATAATTTTTTTCTTATGGGTTGTATTTGCCATACGGGTAATTAACCAGTTAGTATGGAACAAGTAGAACAAATTATCCCCACACCGAGAGCGTTAGCTCAAGGTAGAACACTCTATCACCGTTGCTGTTGGTGAGGAGTTTGATTCTCGAGGGTGCATAGCTTCGGCCTCTTCTTGTAAAAATTGTTTGTTCGCTATGTCACAGGGTCACACCGTTTTGATGAAATGCCCAATTAAGCGACTTCTATATAATTCATGATTTCAGAGAAACTAGAACGGGACATGTCTACTGACTATCATTTTTATGAACAAATTAATTGAAAGAGATCGTGTCACTATCTTCCAAGCAAAACATTTAGTTGGGTTTATCATTTACTTAGCATAGAAATTAGAAGCCCTGATATGTGTTGCCTCTAGTTTGAATTCTTTTGGGTTAATATATTTTTTAATCGTTCTTTTTCACTAATATTTAATAGTTATTTAAAACGCATGCTCTCTCCCACTCTCACTGCCACTCCCACATACAGTAACGCTACCAATTCTTTGTGCTTGCACTACTTGGTTCCTGCTCTCACTCTTGAGATTGAGAACTCTACACCTTCGTGTTTCCCTTACGACTGACCCACTCAATTACAGATGATCCTCGTGCAAAGCCACAGCCACTAACCAGCAAATCATATTGTTTGCAGATAGTGACGGCTGCAATCGGCATTTCACCATGGTGGGTGCATATAGATATGCAAAAGAACTTAACTACAGAGGAAAAACTACTGCTGAGTTGAAAAGGAAATGAAATAACATGTAGTTTAGATCATTATAAGCTCAAGGTCAATGTTATAGAGTCTCTAACAAAAGAGAAAGGGATACATTCATCTAAATCTCTCAAGATGATCACAAAGATAACTAAGCCATCAACTCTTAGTGCACCCCTCTCCCCACAGTCATACAAGACCATCCCCAAAAAAGGAAAAAGTTACAATAAATATGTGCAGAAATAGTATTCTATCATTAATATACCTCCATATCATTTTCAGGACGACCAGTTTCTCCTGCTCCAAATGAACAAAACCCAGTGTATCTGTTAGGTCCAGGGTTCGAGCCGTATATCTGCCTCCTTCCACTCGACAAGCTAAACTATTTTTAAACTAACATAGTCCAACTATAAACCAAAAGAGGGGGGGGGGGGGGGAGAAACAATGGAAGAGAGAGAGAGAGAGGGTGGCACTATAGATGTAGAGAGAGATCAAGGTTTACGTAGCCAGAGGAAGAAGGGCTGGGTTCTTGGTCTGCTTGATATTGCTGAGCCTGTCTCCATTGTTGGTTCAGTGAGAAGTGAGCCATGTGGGTGTGAGGTGAGTAAGGTGCTTGAGGAGGGGGCGAGGCTAGGTGCCTTCTCGCTGCTGCTCTTTCCTTCTTGTGTGCATTCTGGTGTCCACCAAGTGCCTGAGAGGTGCAGAACTTTCTAGAACAGTAGAGGCAGGGGAACATTCTAGAAGCATCAATGGGAGGGTTTTGCATGGCATGGTGATGCTCATTTAGGGATGGAGCATGATGGGTCGCCTTGTGAAAGAAGTTGAAACAGCCAGAGTCTGCCATTGCAAGGGGAGAACGAGAGAGAGAGCAGTGAAATTGGTTTATTGTGTTTGAAGAGGAGGGATTTGTCCCTTTTATCTCGTATACTAGTGTTTCCTTAGGGTTAAGGGCACTTAATTCTTTTTCTTCGTTTTATCTGCAAGATAAGGTGACGAGAACATGCTTTTCTTTTCATTGGTACCACAAAGTGCAGGTAGTTTTTGAGAAGATTAAATGCATGTCGAATACTTCATGACCAGCATGGACCTAGCATCGTATCAGCCTTTTTATGGAATAAGATAGGTAATGAATGAGGATTCTGAATGCAAATGAGACGCCCATATTATTTAATTTGCGCAAATGCAAATGATGGTGATGGCATGATATTAGATATTTACTTGGTCCTCTAACTGCATCTGTCAGTAAAGATGGATAAGTGGATTGCCCATGACTGTAAAGGTTTAATAAAATATATATTTTAGGCCATATCTCTTATTTCGTTGGTGCCGATGTGCATTACAGTATCAATGTGTTCAACGTCACGTCCCCTGCATTTTCAAGATGATTGGGCCGTACCAACAGAAATATAATTGTTTATTTAGTGCCTACTGGTACTGGGTTCTCAATCGGTCATTTTGTGTATGTGGGGTTGAGGCGCTTCTCTTTTTGTTGTCTATAAACATGATCCTTTTTAATGTAAACGGGACAAGATCAAGATAGATCATAATTGTAGTTATAAATCAGTCAACAGATTTTACAGTAGAAAAAAGCTTCCTTTTAGGTTTCAATGTCATCATGAAATCTAAACACATTCAATTATGTGTTTGTGAGTGTCTTCAGTCAATTGGAGAAGTAAAACGTCATGCTTCGCATTTGATTTTCCCATCTTTAGCATGCAAATCACAAAAATTATACTTTCAAATTTTCAGAATTGATAGGAAAGCATTGTATGCGTGCGGGTGTATTTGTCTGTGTTTGTGTTTCAGAGAGAGAGAAAGAAGAAGAAGATTCAGTAAACACCTTCTTGATCAAAGTCCCACCATCAGATTCCATTGTGGTTTGGTTTTGCAGATGAGAAATTAATCACTCGGATTGCACTGAAAATCCGCAGTAAACTTTCCACCTCTTAAGTTCAAATAGCTTGATATCCAAAGCATGTCTTCAGTTAAACAACGTGCAATTATAATAAGCACATCTGCAGTCTCACGTGAACCAATACCTATTTTCAACCTTAGAAAACTAAGCGCTTCAACACCTGAATAAGAGAGAGAGAGAGAGGGCACGTGAGCTTGTATGTTTTGCTCGAGCAGCAGAGTTGACGGGTATGTACATAAATTTTGTCAGCTTCTAGAATAGCATAAGGAAGAAGCAGACTATTTTATATATTTCTTGGAGAGAACGCCTCTATTTTAAATTAGGGTTCGTGGATTAATGGCATGCAATACGCAGGCACTCTTCATGCATTCATTACGGTTGAGCCATTCTCCCATTAAAAATGCACATACAGTGAGGTTCTGTCATTAGGAAACACTAACCGAAGTATCACTCATATGCACGACCACGTAGTCCTTTTCCAACTCAGACTACGTATATACACATGGCTGCAAACAATATTCAAATGCTCAGTACATTAAAATAGTTTTACTCACTCAGCAGAGAGAAGAGTGGGTGCGAGAAGCGATGCACACAGACTCAAGTGAGTGCTTAGAAAATGACATAATGGATGAAGCGTGAGGCGTTTAGCAAGCATAAGTAAAGAGTGATGATGCAAACGAGTAGGGAGTAAAATGTGGTAAAAAAAAACAGAGGTAGATAAAACATGCCCTTTTGTTTATGTGCACTACTTCCCTGCTAGTTCATTCATATACAGAATGCAAACCTTACCGGTAGTATTCTATGAGTGAGTCCCCGTCGGAGACGGCGAAACCATGCCTGGTCCGGCGTGCCGGAGATTTGTGGGGTGAGCATGTAGAGCACGATCATGCTATCCTCGAAAAGGGTTGCTTGACATTAAAAAAAAAAGGAATTGATATTGGTACGTTGAGGATATAGTAGTGACGTTGGGAAAGACCACCTTCTTTGTTTCGTAGAAGGCTAAGCTCATGCTTGCTTTATTTCAGGTGCTGGCCTCTCCTGTTGATCAAGATTCGTTGCAATCGGAATTTCTTCGAAAGCCAATACACCTACCATGTAAGATCTAATATGTAATTAAGAAGTGCACCTAGCACGTAGAAATAAAGTTGTGCTCCTTATTCTCTCTCTCTCTCTCTCTCTCTCTCTCTCTATATATATATATATATATATATATATATATAGGAAGAAATCTAAAAATAACTCTTGCTAGGGAAAGAAAATTAACTTGTTTGCAGCCAGCTCTTCTTAGCAAGACTTAATTGTACATTTTCTCAGCGGTCCTGATTCGTACGTGGTTTTCAATTCCTGCAATGTTTGGTGAAATATATATATATATATATATATATATATATATATATATATATATATATATATATATATATATATATATGTGTGTGTGTGTGTGCATGAGAGAGAAGGAGTAATGGTAGACCAACGATGATTTAAAAGATCCAATGATAGAGATTTGGATTTTAAAAATATTTAATGTATCATGTGCATTAAATATGAAGAACAATTGTACTTTTTGCTTTTTAATTCACATTTTTACTATTGATGATGTTGATTACAACAACAACAACAACTAAGCCTTTTCCCATACTAGATGGGGTCGGATACTTTGTTTCCACGGATCCCTATTGTGTGTCATGTTAGCGGTTAACTCACAATAAGGTAGATCATTCTTTATTGTTTCTTTCCAACACTTTTGTGGTTATCCTCTAACTCTTTTAATACTTTTCAAACTTAGTTTTTCATGCCTTCTTACAGGTTCTATTTTTGATCTTCTTTCTATATGTCCAAACCATCTTAAACAATATTCTCTCATTTTATCCTCTATTGGTGCCACTTCTAATTTGTTTCTAATAACCTCATTATGTATATGGTCTTTTCTTGTATGACCACTCATCCATCTCAACATCTTCATTTCTGTCACAGACATATTTTATACATGTTGGTGATTAACTGTCCAACACTCATAACCATACATGTCAAATCTAATTGCTGCTCTATAATATTTAACTGACAAGCAGGTATAGAAACCGTAACGTTTCTGTCAAAACTTGGCATTCCTAGGCAGTGTGTTTTTATTTGCAGCAACACGCTGCAATTCTAAAATAGTGAAGTAGCTGCCATGCCCAGCTATTCTTTTCCATGGTGAAGCAAATTCACACCATCAGTATCAAGTCTTGGACATCGGGGTTCAATGCTTTCGACGAGGGAACAGTGTTGGTTCTCTGGCTAGAGAGATTACTCGCTTTTAAATATGTTCCAAACAGAGGTTTAGGTTTGGCTTTCCAGGCCTAAAGTCCTTCGAGGGGAAGAACAAGACCCCCTGCCCCCAAATGACCCGGTCCGGGCTTTCGTGGGAGTGAAGTCACCGGCCTAACCAGCGGTGTGAAAGAATTTGCAAGAGGCAGCACTTTCCGGTGTTCATGTCGTCCCACAAATTTTCAACTGCTTAGAACTACTAGCACTGGAAGGTTGAGCAAAGAAAGGGTCTGGTCCTATTGAGTTCAATCTATCAATGATTCATAATAGACCAATTTATCTCCATATATCAAGTTTTCTGTAACACCAAAGTTGCTGATCGACTGAAGCCCATTGGAGCATACCTCACCGGCCAATGGGTGTCCCTCTGCAGATTGGTTAAGAGTTCAATGCCCAGTTGTTCATCTGGTACCGGTCTTTCTTACCCCGGCTTGGGGTTTACCCACAATCTAGTTGAATCACAACTGCAAGGTCTACTGATGAGAAGTGAAAGAAACGAAAAATAACATGAGAGCAAGCGAAATTTGATTCGTGGAAATGATAGGAAGTTGTCCATAACTGAAAAGGCATAAAAGATGAACTTGACATTTATTATTGAGAATGAAATTCTTTACAAACTACGATGACCAACCACCTTAAGATGAGGGGATGACATTTTGTTATATGTACAAAGTAGCTTTACAAAGTAAGCTCAAGGCTTCAGATGTTAGTAGCAGATGTCGAAGTATTTTGGATCCACCGGAAAGTGATGATCCACATGTAGCTGCACAGCAAGAACAGAAACAACAATTAATTAGGAGCACCAATTGTATTGTTTAAATGATCAAAGATATGCCGCAAGCTGGAATTACCCAAGAAGGAACAAGTACTAAGGACTACAAACCCACGAGACAAACGGAAACCAAGAGACTTTCCTAAACTAGGTGGGGTAAGCCGCATAAACTGTTTCCTTTCAACATTTCTTAGGGCTCCTTCAGCCAGCTTTGTGGCGCACACCAACAAGCTTCTGAGATACCTATCCTGTAGCTCGCCGAAAGTATATGTGGTCACATCTCTCTTTAGTCTTTATATCTGTAATGAGTGCCCGATATGACTGTTTCCCTAATAATCCAGTCGTAGAATGGATCTCTGTACCGCCACACATCCACTTTTAAATCCTTCCTTCAACTACGCCATCTTATAATGATCAACCGCCGGACACTTCCCTAATAAGTCAGTCGCAGCATCTGTTTCTCTTTCACCATATATTTATCTCATGAATGTGATTTCACATAATTATCAAGATCCCACTCATGATATTGTATTGACATAAACATATGAATAATAATCATAAACCAAAGAAGATACTACCTCATAGAGTCCCATTAACTGAGCAAGAAGATGTAGAATAAACATAAATTGGAAATTTGAGGATCAGGTAGTCAGAGCAAGTTCAGCCCAGAATGAAGCTCTCAGTATACATCCTATGTAAGTTTACCTCATGTTGATTGTCATAATTCACATACAGACATTTAAAGTTTACCATTAATTCCAGTAAAGATATATCTCTCACACACACAAATAAAGTGGCAATCCAAGAAGAAATTTAATACCTTCCCTTCATCTGAATCGGCATGTCTTTGAGGAAACACAACCCTTAAGTCACTGTACAGGTAAAATCTCCTTTCACCACAACCATCTAAATCACACATGAGAGGTGCAGACAATGGATCTGATTTGCATCTCTGGAGTGACCTTGCAGATTTCTTGGAGAGACACATAAATCGAAGATGCAGAGCATATCTTAAAACACCAGTATTGGCAGAATTGTCATTCAATTTTGTAGAACTGTTTACATGTTTTGCCCCAAATTCATGGCATGCGTCCATCGGGCAACACTCGTCATCTTCAGTCTTCTGATAACAATTCCTATCAAGGTCTTTTGCATTCCCCGATTTCCTAAAGCCAGTAACATTCAGATTGTTGGGGCAGCTCCCAGGCAAAACGAACATGGAATTTACTCCTTTCTGTCCAGACGTGTTAAGTACACCAAACTGTTGTGGATCAGAATATACACAATCCATACAGTCAGATGCTTCTCTCCCCATATCTTGAAAAATGTGATGCTCGTCAAACATCATCATGTACATACATTGACCACTAGACACAGCAGCTTCGGCATGAAGATGGACAGAGTGATTTCTTCCTGAATCTGGAAGAGCAGCTAGAACACATTTCTCCCCAGGATTGCAGCTTCGGTCTCTGGCCAAACTATAAGATGGGGCCAATGTGGTCTTTTGACGCATAAAGGTCTGCATCACAAAGTAAAAGTAATATGCACCGCATTGAATATGTATTCCATTCATTATGTTTTATTCAACCTTGAAGTCACACAACAAATCACCATAATAGGCTAGCCAACAAGGCCGTTATACACATTTTTGTTAAACAACATTCAAGTCATACTCTCCAACAAGATCTACAATTAAGGAAGCAGAAATGAAATTGCTTCTAAGAAAATTCCCATTCAACCACATCTATAATCCATATCCGCCAGTTGGTTCCACCATGAGATCCCAGAAGCAAATTGACAGGTATCCTACTAGAAAAACGGTGATAAAGGGAAAATGTACTGGTTTGACAGCACCATCAACTGTCAAAGACTAGCAGTGAAACAGGTATAGGGGTCATATTTTCAGGACATGTCACCACATTCTTCAGAGATATGACTGATCAAAAAGAGTAAATTTACTAATTTGACCGTGTTACCTCAAGGAAAAATTTTCTTCTGTTTTATGCTGGAAGATTGAAGGAAAGAATGGACTACGTTTGACACTGCATGTTGAGCCCAAAGATCAATGACGGTGCACATGTGTACGAACTTCAGTTCGAAGGGTGCAGACAGTTACATTTAAACCAGTTGGGGATGCAACAGCATAGTTTCTACTCACAAAGAATGAGTGAAGCTTCAAGTTTGTATTCATTAATAGCCATATGGGTGAGAATCAGAAGAATCTCACTTCCCTCAAACGAGAAGCGTTAATTTATGTTTCTTCTGCCTTGCTTCCCACTAGCTTTTGTCTCATTTACACCTCTCAATATATTTCCCCTTGGTCCTATATGTGGTTTATGTCCTACTATTCATCAACAGTCATATTTGCTTCTTCTTTTTTATTGTTACAACGGGGAGGCTAAGCCTGGGTACGAGGGCCACATGCATGCCAAACTCACACAAGCAACTACGCATGTCAAGAGACCTGCAGGTGGGCTAACACCCTGAGTGCAACTGTCTTAAATTTTAACCTTCCCTAGTTATTTCCACATTGTTTCCACTTCAATTTCCCATTTCTTCCCACATGATTAATGTTCCACTTACACATGCTTTTACAATCACTTTCAAGAATACATGCTTCATATTTAGTACTGTTTCTAATGTCCCCATCCTCCTTTCCGCTTCATGCATCCCTGCTCGTACACATTCATAGTATCTATCAAAATCCTCTAACTAAACTAAGTTCTCTGCTTTGGACCATATTGGGAAAATGAAGCAGAAGCTTGAAGCCACTATGTTACACAAGGAGAAGACGAGTAGTTATCCTGCAATACAACATGTATCACATGGTACAAGGCATATCGCCCGTATCGTATGCCCTAAGCCTTTATAAAAGGCCAAGGAGCAAGACGAAACCTACTGCTTATCAATGTCATCAGTCAAAGACACAATATAACCAAAATAAAAACATAGAGACAACCACCGACCACCTTGACTATGCTTCAAACTAAATCAGCTTGAATGAGCATAACAGTCTAACCATTTCACTATTTGAAGTCAATTACCAATAAAAGCACTCTACGAACATAATAAAGTCGAAGCTACACAACTTCATCACATGTTTCAACTGGACCATAAATATGAAAAGGTTGAAACTAATAATGTAACATGTAAGTAATTACTAATATCAGCATATTTATTGTGAAACTCTTCTTTATGATGTCATTAACACAGATAAATCACTGCACAGAGACCTCAGAGACAAAAAAATATATATGATAGAGAAATCCAATGCAAAGATAGAATATTTTCAAGTGCATAAGAATATTACATAGATGCATATGCCTTTCATCTTTCATGGTCAAACTAAAGTTGGGGGAACAAAAATTTAGAGTAAGTCAAGTCAACAATTATGAAAACAGTCTAACGAACAACATATCAATCCCTGCAACCTTGTTTAGATCACATGAAGAATTAGAAGCAACATGTACATTAAAGAATAGTAGAAAGCTACTCTAGTCAAAGAAAGATCTTTTGTAATCCTACGAAGAGAACATGTAAAATTAAGATATAATGCTCCTATATTGTTGGAAGTATTTATTTGATCCTGATTATAATATGTAATTCGTTTTTTCAATTATGAAAGTTGTAAATTTGCTAAGGATGTCCTGCTTTTAAATGCTTTACACATTGAAAATTGAATGGTGATTGATGACTATTTACTCAACTTATGAATTATATGAATTGTTTAGAATTATCATGATTTTTTCTGATTTTTTTATTTTTTTAGTATTAAAAAACGATACGGTGTGATATGATACTTATCATATCATGGACCAAAATGATATTGTATATGATACAAACGATACTGATTCATACCCACCAATGACTCAATCATGCCAAAGTTGCTCGAGGTCCATCTCAGCCTGTAATCATGTGATTTGCTAATATATGGATGCTAATTTGCCTTAAGAACAACCACTGTCATTGTCACTTGTCCACACCTCCGTCAACGAGTACCGTTAGTAATTTGTCCCATCCCCAAGAATCAAACTAGAATTTAATACCTTTTAGCA
Organism: Brasenia schreberi; assembly: GCA_036023115.1. NCBI lineage: Eukaryota > Viridiplantae > Streptophyta > Magnoliopsida > Nymphaeales > Cabombaceae > Brasenia > Brasenia schreberi. The sequence goes on along the minus strand of JAYKKT010000079.1, from coordinate 20,713,408 downwards.
AACATCGTATCTTCGGTCCCATCCCCGAGAATCAAACTAGAATTCAATACGTTTTTAGCAAACATCCTGTCTTCCGCAGCTTTCTATTACTTTGACTCCCTCCTAGATAGATCTCCATTTCCACAATCTTAGGTGGATGCTCCACAGGTAAGACACGTTAAAATGTAATAGGGTTGGGGCCAACAGGGCCCATAAATTTGTGTTTGAAATCATGTCCCAATGGACTCAGGTCACCCGAGCCATGCCCACCCGAGCCAAGGCCACGTGGGCCAACAGGAGGCCAACGGCTAATAAAATAGTCGTTAGGCCTTCAGCAACACAATTGTTGGTTTTCATTCTTCTCCTCAATAAATACTTCTCATGTATTCAATAACATTAAGTCCTTTGTGGCTGCTTTGGATATAGATTTGTTTGATCAATAAAATTGATTCAGGAACATACATGTTGCTTTATATGGTATTAGAGCCTTTATAAATGGAGGTCGAAGTTGGCGTGAAGTGTTTTGTGACTGTGATGCTATGAAAATTTGACTCTTATGGCCAGTTTTTTTCTTCAAGTGGAACTCGATGGTGGTTGCCACGATAAGAATGCTCTGGCAACACTGACAAGGCTTCAATGATTGTGGCGTTGGTAGGTTAAAGGTGAATATATCGTAGCGGGATGGGTTCCAATGGAAATAAGGAGTCAATGATGAAAGGTTTTGATGGCAAACAATTGGTCATGACTGCAAGATGCGGGTAGAAAGCTCAGTATCGTGATGGCCGGTTGCGACTCCAAAGGGTGGTGAAAATGAAGCGACTGGTGGTGGAGATTTCTAATAGCGATGTAAGACGGTGAGGATGAGTCGCTAAGTGGTGGCTTCTTGTGATTGAGGCGTCGGTGATGCTGTCGGTGGGGATTTTGAGATCAGCGATCCGTAGAGGTGGACAAAGATAAGTTTTCTTCTTATTTCCACTTTTGTCATCTTCTCTAGTCCATACATTCGGTGTCACCCCACGAGAACGAGGCCTATCTCCAAATTCCACTCTTCTTGACTCTTCTGAGAAGCTAGTACGACAAGGTGCCCTCTCCAAATGGCCAAAGCCAATTCTACCTTATCGAGAGCCAGAACTCCCAGTACCTCTCCATCCAAACCGGACCTTATCATCCAACTCACGTATCAACATTTTCAGTTCCTTCTCTTTCTTTGCAACCAAATTATGAAGGCTTGACAGTTCAACAAACTCTTCGTCAATTTTTCCTCCATCATCTCTGGTTCGTCTAGTGCCCGATGCTCAAGTTCAAAATCAATCTTGTGCCAATCCTTCCCTTTTCCTTAAAGAAAAGATTCATTCGATCGTCTTCATCGCCTTTTTCGATCTGATTCTCGTCGACGTTCGACACAGAGACGCCCTTTCTGGGGTCCACTAGGGAGCGAATTTCTTCTTCTTTCCTCTTCGGTGTTTTTGGTTGCTGGTTGCGAGGAAGAGGAGGAAGAAGATGGGTGTTGTGGGGTTTGGCAGGAAGGAGATCGACGTCGTTGTTGGGGATTAAGGTTGGCAACATGCGGTTGTCGATGGTCATGGTCAAGGGCAAAATGGAGGAAATGGGTGGCGATGGTAGTGATGGAGGACAGTGCATATGTAGATTAAGAGAGTGGTTGGGACAAGCAGGAAGAGAGGGTCGACGGTGCTCATCGTCGAAACCCCCCCACAGTGATTCCAACTTAATCTGAATGATGACGACCAAGGTGAGCATGAGGAACAAGCAGTCGCTCACCGATTCGATGTTCGAGACGAGTGTCCCGACACAAAGCACATTCTTATTGACTTGTATGAAGATCCTGGCCCCGTTACCGTGGCGATGGTCATTGGCGTGGTTCTCGATGATGTGGATGGCTTGCTTGAGCCCCTGAGTGATGACAAAGGAGAAAGAGAAGAGGGGATTCAATCCTTGCATTTGGTAGAGAGATGGGATACGTTTATATGAAGTCAGGTCGTGAATCCAGTTCCGGATCCAAACCCATTATGTGTTAAAAATGAGATTTTTGTTGGACCTGATTTAATCATGCTTGGTATTCATATTCAAGTTCATCTAGGTGTGTTATTTCTAACTTGTTTATTTTTAACATTCATTGGAACAATTGTTTGGTGTCATTTAGATGAAAATTTATTTGTTGTTTGTTAGAAAATAAGTTGCATTTCTTTATATGATTAAAATCTCCATACGGTCATATGTCACTTTTGTTAGCCTTTTGTTGAAAATCAATTAATGTTTGAAGGTGCACTTATTGTTATTTGATAATTAAAACTTGGTTATTGAATGAATTGTAAAGATGTTTGTTGACAATAAGTGGCATCTACTTATATGACTAAGATCTATGTTGTTGGCCTTTTGTTGAAGACCTTTGTAATTAAGGTGTTTCATGTTGGTGGCCTTTTGTTAAAAATTAATTGATATTTGAAGATGCACTTATTGAACTTTTGTTGGAGATCTGTGTGATTAAGATGCTTCGTGTTCTAAGCCTTTTGGTTGGAGAGTAATCAATATTGAAAAAGCACTTATAGTTATCATGATTAGCTTGTATTTGATAAAATTGTTTTAAGAGAATTGTGAGACAAACCTTCTGAGACTTTTTTAAAACATGAAGTTGATCCCTTTGACTTGTTTTTATCATCTTAATGGTTTATCTTATTTTTGGAACCATAGAATCACTTTTGAATTTAAAGGATATTTAAGGGCATTTGGAATTATATGTATGAAGGTTTTGAGCATTGTCTTAAAATGCTTGTTTGGATTCGAGTTTGTCCTTAAAACTCGGGTTTTGAGCTTAACCTTAAAAAGCTTGTTTGACTTAAAGGTTTTGAACTTTGCATTAAAAAGCTTGTTTGGGTTCGAGTTTGTTCTTAAAAATCGGGTTCGAGCTTAGCCTTAAAAAACTTCTTTGACTTGGCAGGTTTTGAGCTTAACCTTAAAAAACTTGTTTGACTTATGGCTTGAAATTTGCCTTAAAAAGCTTATTTGATATACCAAGGTCCCCTTACGATATTATAAGTTTGTAGTGATTTATGAACCTATTTGTAATAATAGACAATCATATTTGGATGATATCAATGTTTTCTATCACATGACTTTTTTTAATTAGAGCAAATCAACTTCATGAACTTATGTGACTCTTTTTTTGTTTGCCTTCTGGATTAGATATCATAAAGTGTCTTGTTGATTTTATAAATTGAGCGAATGTATTCATTGATACTTCATTGGTCTTCATGCACGATGAAAAATAAATAATTGATACTTTAGTTGAGAAAATATGCTTCGAAGAAAGTTGTGTCCTCTCAAATTCATGTTTTTTATTATTAGACAAACTTTCAGTATAAACATCATAAGTTTGAGGGGAGTGTTAAAATGTAATAGGATTGGGTCATGTCTTTGAAATCAGGTCCCAACGGGCCCAAGTCACCCGACCTAGAGCTACCTAGGCCAAGGCCACCTGGGCCATTCTAGTAAAATAGTTGTTGGGCCTTCAGCAACCAGAAGCATGGCCATTGGCTTTCACTCTTCTCCTCTATAAATACTCCTCATGTATTCAATAGCATTAAGCCCTTTGTATATAAATTTGTTCGAACAATAAAATGGATTCAGTAACATACCTGTTTCTTTACAAGACAGAGCTTGTGTACAGGTATGGCAAAGGAGATTTTATGAAGTTACAAACATTGCACAAACTTGAAAGATCTTAGCAAAAATATAAGCTTGCCACAAATATGCAGGCTAAACGATACATGGAGATATGCTTGGCCAAAATAATGATGGCAAGTGTTGGAAGCAAGTTCCCCAATTAATCAAGTTCAGCTGAAGTCATTGCCTAAGCATCCTAGCTGCAAGCAGATGCACAGCAAAGCCCAGCCATTTATAGAAATTTATGAATAGAAGCCATTATCTTTACATATTTACTCGATATGTATTTCTATTTAATGTCTAGAGAAGCACGAGATGGACATGGAATGCAATCAGAAATTCTCCCCCTGCCTCTTCTTCAATTCCTCTCTCTCTCTCTCTCTCTCTCTCTCTCTCTCTCTCTCTCTCTCTCTCTCTCTCTCTCTCTCTCTCTCTCTCACACACACACACACACACACACACAAACACATCCTAGCTGCAAGTCAGGCATTGTTTGTACAACAACCTTTGCATCCATGCACCATGCCACAAGCTTGGCTGCACCTCACTGTCACCAAACAATTAAAGAGTTGCTAAGTCCAATGTTATCAATATCATATCATATGACACGATACGACAGTATCGTGATATCAGTCTAGGTGCATGTACAGCAGCACACATACATCCGATTTTATTTTCTTTGCCCTCCACCGTTTGCTTACAATAACCTTCGCATCCATGCACCATGCCACAGCTTGGCTGCACCTCGCGGTCACCAGCCAATTAGAGAGTTGCTAAGCCCAATCTTATCAAATAACATATCGTACAACACGAAAGGATAATATCGTATGCCGGTACCTAGATTGATACAATTTAGGTGCCTGTGTAGCAGTTGCTTAGAGTATCAGTGAGTCACCCTGTATTGGTGTGATACACACCGTATGTAATGAATGTGGTACAAATATAGTACTGGTATGCATTGAAAAGTCTGCATCAGAAATATCATTAGGCCTTCTGTTAGGCTTCCTATGCATGTTGTAGCAACACTAGAGAATGAAGGTTTGTAGGTTGTACCTATTATAGATAATTAGGTTCACAGCTAGGCTTATTAGGTTTGCTGCAATGCAGCTGTTATTGTTCATAAAACAAAAGGCCTAATCAGTAGTCCTGCTGTAAATACAAGTTAGTATATTTATACACAAAGTTCAAAGGGTTTTAATTTTTAAGATTTTTCTGAAATTTTTTTTTAAAATATTGTAGTATCACATGTAATGGTACATTCTATACTTCGCCACAATCCATCACCCGCTTATCCACCTGCTACAATGAATACCCTCTTTATCGATCGCCTGCAACTACAAACAGCTCCCCACCATCCGCTATCAACTAATCACCCCAGCAGCTTCACCTCAGCTTTGCCATTCAGAACCAGCATACCACCACTAGGCACCTCCCTCAGTCAGCCAAGCTCCAAAGCTACTTTCTCCAACACTCAGCCAACCACCTCCCCTCTTCATCTATTCACCAGCTAACACCAAACACCAGTGAAACCCACCTCTCTGCTCTACCACCCCGTCCGCACCACTGACCTTTGTTGGCCACCTTCCATCCATCCATGACTCTGTCGACTACCCTGCTTTCCCCTCAACCAGCCATGGCCGGCCCCCTGCACTGTGACTTCCCATAATCGTCATGCTTATCGTGAAAGGCTTTACCATCCTGTTAATCGGATATGAACCAACTAGATCCAAGCTTAACCAGACCCAGATCATCTAGACCAGTTTGACCACACCCCATTTGATCTTTAACCAACCTAAACCTCGTCCAAAGACTCCAAACCTCAACGAAAACCCCGCATCGAGTTATATATCGGCGAAAAGCTTGTTTCGAGCCCCTTCAAACAATATTAATTTCTTGGGAAGAATCAATCTCGAAAAAACAGAGCACATGGAAGTTCATGTGCACCTCAACCTTAGATTGAAGCATACTTGTGTTTTGAGCTTGTGCGTGACTGATTGCACCAAGTACAATGACTTGCTTTTATAAATAGAAACGTGAATCTCCTTCCTTCAAACAGCAGTTCCCTAATGATTTCCAATTTCCAAACAAATTAAGATTTAGCTACGGATCACTTGTCTCCAGCTAGAACTATTCTCCCAACTCGATACCTCTGCCAAGCTATTCAATTCCCCGACTAAAATCGTCCTAAAATTTCATGGAATGTTTTGTTCTCTTTTAACTATTGCAGGCATAATCAAAACACAAAGGCTTATAGCACAAATTTTTCCTAGCACACTCAAAGGTAGAACAACAACAACTAAGCCTTTTCCCACACTAGATGAGGTCGGCTAACACTCAAAAGTAGAAATAATAATAATATAAGAACTGCAACTATTTTCTGTTGTAACAAAATTCCCATTCCAAGATTTCTTTTCATGGCCTGTAAACAAAGCCTGAAAGAGCCAAGGACAATGTACTGTGAAATAATGTAATGTGCCATATCTTGAAAGGTAGCAAACCGAATTAAGGACATAAAATTGATGGCTATTGTATGTTTGACCACGTCCATGAAGTACAATGACAACGTGCAAGAGACGGAGAATGTGTATTTGAGGTAAAATAAAAGCAAAATAACTTTGAAACATTAAATAATAACTGCAATAGAAGTATTTATCTAGATGCAGAGAATAATGAATGACAGTACCACAAAGTCTTTCATGACAAAAGCTCAAACTATAGATGACTATTCTCGTGGCCTAAATTACGGTTATCAACTTCTTGCTGATTAAATTGTTGTAATCTCTACAAAAATGCACGTATCCCCCCCCCCCCCCCCCCCGACCAATTTTACATACCTTAGTTCCAGCAGGCATGTCGCTCAAATCATAGTTGCAAGAAAAGGTGTGTAGAGGAGTCTTCTCTGGATTACTAAGAACCTGAAAGATTGAACGGATAAATCATCCTTTGGTTCAAAACTACATCTCTTAATCAATTAAAAGCCTGTCACAAACAATGGTTAGATATCACAATGGAATGGCTAAGAATAATTTGCCAACTTTCAAGACCATATATTTTGAAAGCAGATTTTGGTTTTCATTCAGTTTAAAGAAATAAATAGATCATCCTGAATTCCTGATTATGGAAATGCTTAAAACTATTTGAACAAGGTAAAGAATTTAACTCAACTGTTGACATGGAATTACATACTTGTTCACCTCAAAGAATGTCACATTAACTGTTTTTGCAGACTTTCTTTTCTGGAGTTGTCTTAGAGAGGTCATACAAAAACCACAAGTTGAAATGTAATCAAGTGAATTAATGGTTTATACATACACACACATACACGTATATAAAACAAAAAATTGAGATAAAAAAAGGTTGATATCCATATTCACATAAAGTAAAACAAAATTAATCAGATCATGTTCGTTTTGACCTCTTTGTGACACAAGGATAAATGCAGTGCAAACATGATCCAGAAGACGAAATTGCCATCTCACAGATATTTGAAGAGCCAGCCTTCATGTTCTGCTTTTATTCATATCGTCAGACCTTCTCAAGCATATTAACTATGCCAAAGCAAGAAGTGCTAGATGTACTTCCTCTAAAGGTGTGACGAGGATGAAGGATTATGAACCATATTGCTTCATCATACTGAACCCCACAGTTTGTATGCCCATGCCTATGTATGAGCAATGGAAGTGAAATTGCAAAATGAAGATTTGAAATAAAAAATGAAATAAAGAAGCATACTCTCCGACCAGTCCACTACCAAGTATTATGTAGCAGAGACAGATGTTGCCCAAAACAGCAGCCGTTGCATGATGTTTACATGCATGGTGTTCGACACACCCCAAATTCCTATCCTTGATGGAAGTCAAGGAGAAAAAAAGAAAAAGAAAGACTTTCTATACAGCCTCTTTTGCAAAGGACTGACCCAAAAAAGCTTAAACCATGAAGAGCCTTGCTGGAAAAGCAAGACGCAGAACATGACTTGTTCTGGGTAGAACCTCTGAACATGGCCGAAGTGTATTAGCATGGCTTGTTAGTTGTTACATAGATAATAGAAATATCCGGCTCATAGAAGTATATGCATGCATCATAAGCACATCACAACCAACCTAACTTACTTGAGCGGCAATCAGTTTTGAGGGTTAAAGAACCCAGTACCAGTTGTATTCGTCCTTTCATCGGGATTCGTAAACGACTTTTAGAAGACCATGGATCCATACTGCTCAGGCTCCTCTTCATCTGTGGACCCCTCCCTTTGTTTAGTGCATTGCTCCCAAGTTCGACAGATGCATAATATAACAAGCAGGTGTCTCCATCCACACTAGTTACAGAAAAGGGTAGTTTCTGTGAAGATGGAGAAAAGCTTCCTCCCGTAACATTAAGAACAGCTAAGAACCCATCTATCTTCTGCCAACAACAAAAACTTTCTATTAGAAGATTCTCTAAAATACTAAAAACGGAAGACCATTTGAACAATAGTAGTAACAAGAATAGCACAAACAGAAATAAGATTAAAGAAGATGATTGCCACATAGAAGATACAATATTCTCATTGCACAAAATGAACCACATGACAGAAACTTCAATGAACAGCAAATAGCCTTATTACAAGTAAAATGTTTTTGTTTTCAATGCAAAATTATTCAATAATTTGCCTTCTTTGGAACTTGTTCAACATGACATGAACAAACCTGGCTGGTTTTGCTGGATGACAACCTCCCCGACAGCAGAGACTCTTCAAATGAACCAACCAGAGATCTTCGAACAGAAACTCCAGTGAGATTAGGCACCGGCATCACTTGCTGGGGCAATGGCATGACGTTTAAACACCAAGGCTGAGCACCAGGAGAATTACTGCAGGGAGTGCATTGAGCTGAATCGCTCTGCAAAACCTCATTTTCTTGAACGTACTTGTGTATGATATCAGACCCATCGACAGGATGAATACACTTGTCCTGAAACCTTAGATTAAGCTTTCTATCACACGTCTTGGGACCGAGAGGTGACAAAGATAGGGGTGGTGAGGCCTTCCAAGGAGATATAGCTACTTCCCCTGCCTGAGCCCTCACTCCACCTATTTCTTTATATGGGAGGATATCAGGAACTGCAGGCAAAGGCTTCCAGGTAGTAGGATCTTCGTTGTCAAGCAATGGACCATCTGTAAAAAAGCGATGGTCTAATTTGTTGTTGTCTGATAAGGGATTGGATTTATAACATCTAGACATAGGCCATGGCATAGAACCATCTAGATGGTTTGCATCAACCACATTACTTTTCTTATTATCCTGCACAATAAACATACTGAAATCATCATCCACCTTAGCTATCGGTGTTCTCTTACATGTTTCCGGTCTGCTCAATACATTATCCAACGAATCGCCATCGAATTCACTAGAGTGTAGTATACTACTAAGAGGGGACAACACGCGCTTTCGAGCCTGCAATCCGTTCACATCATCTGACTTTAAGCAATTACCAATAATTGAAGGCGAATTCAGACAATCAGAATCATTCGTTCTAAATTCATGAAATGAAAAACTTGTTCCCCTTGATTCAAATCCAACAACCCTTGCAACAGGCTGATGCATATCTCCCCCTGTTCTTGGTGCAAACCAACCGTGTTTGTCATTTGAACCATTCTTTGATCTGCCACCCAAATCCACACCGTCAACCACATTCACCAAAGAAAACGCCCTACTGGACAACTCCGAGGTCAAGTTTCTCTCTTTTGATGATCGAGAGAACCCGTCGAATTCTCTACGGTCAATACAAAATCCATCTGCAGACGATATCGCAACTCCATCATCGATTTCATCAGATGAAACCCGAGTCAATCCCATCCTCTAAGATGAAAGTCACCACTTTTCCTGCTCACTACAATGATACAAATACTCTGTCTACCCGTCAATCACGACCCAACAACTCGACCAAGAAAAGAAGAAATTACGAACCCAATATGCCCGCCCATTACAATCTAACAGCCAACCATAACATAAATCGAGAAGAAAGCAGGACACCAGAAGAAGATCCCCCCAATCTAAACTGCTATCTGTCTGAGATATCCCGATTTCTAACCACGACCATCATGCCAAAATCCACCAGGGACCCAAGAAAGCACCTCAAACTCAAAGAAGAAATCGGGACGACCAACCTCGTATCCATCGCTATCCACCAACCGACTAAATCAAACGCCTTCTCCCTCACCCTGATGATCAAACCGATCAAAAAGAAACATAATATCAGGAAAAAGGAAGCGGAAGAGAAAAGACAATTGCTGGCACACCAGAACAGAGGAAAACAAAAGTTGTTTGCTGGAAAGACTAGAATGATATTATGCAAGTGATCGCCATCAATAAAAAACACAAACACGAGAGAGATGGAGGGAGAGACAGACCCAGCTGCGCTCCCGGATTCTTCATCGGGAAAGAAAGGATCATAGAGCTAACTAAAAGAACAACCGCAGAGAGAGATAGAAGACAGAGAGGAAAGTTTGTACCCAATACCAAGATAGGGGAAGTAACGCAGAAGGTGAAAACCGACGAGTTTTGGTGGTGCTTCCGCCGGATTCCAGCGGGAAGGAGGAGCCGTGAAGCCTCCTTCCTCCTCTTCTTTCTGAGAGAGAGAGAGAGAGAGAGAGAGAGAGAGAGAGAGAGGACGGTTTGAAGGTGGCAAAGGCAACAACACCACACCCATAAAGGCTGAGAGAGAGAGAGAGAGAGAGAGTTGCTTACGTATTATGTCCTGTTATTCTTTTTTGGCGTGAACACCCACCAATTTTCTCTTGTGCAAGGCGTTTCTGACCATGCGATGGATGTACTCTCTCTCTCTCTCTCTCAAGTAATCTTCCTATTTGGATTTTACTTTTTCGTCATCTTTACCAAAGATAACGTGGATTTAAGCTTCCCTTTTGATTTTCTGTTGCTTTAAGACTTCTTCTTAAACACAATGGGTCCTAATATAGGAAACAATAAATCTCTAAAATGTATAGAACGGGGAAATGATAAATACATATATATGGCTTTATATAAATATAATAGGAAAAATTGATTAATAATATAAAAAAGATGTCGTCGGGATTCAAGTTTTTGCCTACTCTCTACAACAACAACTAATCATTCTTCCGTAGATGGAGTGGATTATTGGACTTTTTGTTTTCATAAAGTTAATGTATCACTTAAGTTGACTCAATTATTTTCTTCAACATTTTTATAAAATATTTTAATATTTTCATAAATTAAATTTTCATACTCTTTTATCGAAGTTTTTTTCTTATTTTTCTACGTATTCAAACTATCTTAAAAGATTTTCTCTCATTATTATTTAAAATTTACCAAAATATATTTCACGTTGTTCTTGACAACATAAGAAGAATTGACTACAGTGCCGAAAACTGAAATGGTACCTGACATAGTCTATGCTACAAGCATACGTGTGACCTATCGCCTCTGCTGGTCTGGACTACTTAGTATTTATTATTTACTCCAGCGAGTTAACCCTTAATCCTTTATTTTAAAAAAACATTTATATTAAAATTAATAAATTTGGTATCCCTTACTTTTTCTTTTCCCTACTTCGGTGTTTAATTACCACGTAAGTATTATAAAATTAAAACTACCCTACATTGTTTCATAGTTCCAGGCATCGTAATCAAACTCTCTTGGGAATTATGTACATGAATAAGACACAAATATAATGAAGTGGAGGTTTACGTAATCTAATTAATCGGATTAGTTTTTAAGTCTAATCATGGGATATTAGTAATTAAAGAATTGGATTTGGATATGAGATCACAATCATATCGCAATAAAAATTTGCACCAACGTATTCCATTCTTGTATAAAATAATTCCTACAAAAGTCTAAATATCATCAGTATTTTTATATGGTCTTTGATACCAAATCCCTCCTAATTTAGCCCTGGAACAGAATATATCCGATTCATTGGCATCCCTAACCCTAACACCGGCCGTATTAAAATGTCTCCAACCCACTTTATGGCAGAGCTTGGGTTGGTTTGATGAATCTAGGCTCATGTTGGTCCTCCAAAGGCACATGATGAAAGCTAGCAAGAGAACATTAGGAAAACCGGATCATGTCCGTCTCTCACATGTCCACTCGTACTACCCATTGCTTTTAAGTGGCACGAGCTTAACTTAAAATTTAAGTTTTAAAAAAAATGACAGCGATAATATTATTACACTCATGTTCAAAAAAGGAATTGTCAGATATGAGTCAACCGTGTCACAAGAATTGGTAAGATCCAACCCATCAATATATATGTGTATGTAAAATTGAAAATGAATGGGAAATAATGTGGGGCAATTTATGAGGAACCAACTACATAGCCCTGATAAGCAAACTTTAATTTGTAAGTACATGCTTGGCATATACATGAACAAAATAAATAATCAACATTGCATTAGTTATGAAGTATCAGGTTAATAAGTCATCTAATGAAAATAGGAGAAAGAATTATCAAAAGAAATGTAAGATAAGTATTTGACACTACACTACAAAGAAATTCATTCATATTCCTCTATTTTCGATTGAGCTTGCTTGTTTCTTATTCAATTTCTTAATGTTCTTCTTGTATAGATATATCTATTTTGCAACGGGTCAGCAATCTCAAATGGATCCAGATCTAGAAGTAGAACACTATGATACGGGTTATTCGTCAACAGAGACAACAATGGGAAGAATGGGAAGAAGACTGTCAACAATGGGAACCAGAGATAACAATGGGAAGAAGACTGTGTCAACAATGCCAAGTTCGAAAAGATCACAAGAACCCTCCGTATGTGAAAAACTAATGGGAACCACGGAAATATGAAACCAAAATCCACAAGGGAAAATCAAATCCGGTCATAAAAGAACACCGGAAAATGTTTGGTTAAACCGTAGAGAACAAATTTTCGGTCACCGGAAAATTTCTCCCAAAAATATAGAAACCACCGGAATTAAATCCCGAATACCGTTGGTTGAACCACCGAAAATATGGTGTTAAATAGCCAGTGGTTTCGTGATGTGATTTGATGGTACTAACGATTTCCACCAGTCGAAAGATCCAATCGAGTTTTATCATAAACCCTCATAAATAGGTTTCCATCTATTCACATCCACGGGTTATACATTTCCATATGATATCAAATCATGATAATAAATTCGATGTTGTAAATAAATATATACCAAAACAAAAGCACATTGCAAATAACTAAAGTATCAAACACATAAAGTTTTGATAGTTAAGTAAGCAAATATAAGCCAAAGAGACAAGGAAAACACAAACTAATTACCTCTACAAAAGAGGACTTCAGCCAAAGCATCAAATTGGTTTGAGAACAACCTAAATACGTGAAAGTATGGATGATCTCATAGTTCCTACGGGGAAGAGACGATGGGTTGGTTCATCCATTTTCTTTTCTTTTACCACATTCCGCTCAAAAGGTTGAAGGGAGATAAGTGCATCAAGCTGTTCGCAAGGGCCAAGAGGATGTACACTACGCAGGTTAGACCTCGACGAGTACAACTAGAAAAGATTGAATAAATTCCATAAACTTTAATCCATGCCACCAATCCCATTGCTTATCTTTCCAGCCAACATATTTCATGCAAGTTGTGCAAATCTTCATGCTGATTGGTGGACCATAAACATTTGAGCGAAAAAGATCATGATTGATATCAACTAAATGGAAACCTGACTTATTAAAGTTTCGGCATGCATGATTGAAATGCACATTATATATATGTATATATATTGCTTTATATTTACGATATTAGTTAAATAGTTCTTATACCAATGAGGGGCTGTTGAGACTCCAGCAACCAGATATTTGAGAAGAACAGGTCAGTTGTGAAATGCAACTTGCATGTGAGCATGTCACATCTAGAGAGACCTGCAATAATTCCTGCTTTTATTTATGGAGTTTGGCCATCGAAGAATGAGCCAAAAATACATGTCTGCTCCTCATCCAAACCTTTTGCTTATGGCTCCTAGTCATTATTTTAATTGATGAGTTGCAACCATATATGGATCCATAAGCTCAAGGTTTACTTTAAAGACTAATTTCTTGAAGAAAAATAATAGGATTATATTATGAAATGCTTAATGGTGTCACTTAGTTCATATAAGAATAACCATTCATGAACATGTTCAAACATAGGTTGTTCGACCAGCAGCCAGCGCGCTTGGTTCGTAAATAAAACGGGTCAAGCAACAAACAAAAGTCATTTCGTTAATTTGGCTCGTTTAGCGCTATCATACTTGGCATTGGTTTTTAATAAGAACCACTAATTTGGTGTTGAAATGTTTATCTAGCAAAAGGTCCGAAAAAGTTTTGCTTCTGCTCTAATCTGTTGTTGAGGTAAACTCTTAATTTAGGGAGACTTACTCAGTTCCTCATTGTAAAGGACATAATTATTTTAGGTACCTAATATTCACAATCTAAACTGAAGCACAATAAATACATTGAATTGACACAGCTTACACTAATTGGTTGACAGTTTGCAGCAAGCATTGATTCCATACACACAACGCCACATGAGTGCAGGACGAGCTTGGGTGTGTGTGCGAATGCGCACGATGCGACAATTTTTGCAAATCATTCTAAATATACACAATTATATATCAGCATAATGTACACCATTGATATTGTCATTCATGTTTAACGTACTTTTCGGAAGTATTAATATAATAGCATTATCTTACGTGCCTTTCAAAAGGTCTTAAAACTTTTTAGATTACCTCTGTACCACCGAAAAACAGTGGGTGAGCATAAATGAACATATAAATGATGATGGGGAGGATTCGATTTTCTTTATTGTTATATATAATTGTTAATATCTCATAAAAATATATTTTATCTTTTTTATACAAAAATGCAGCTACATTGCACTTACAACAATAGCTTATTTGGCTTCGACTTCTCCATTGTAGCAAGAAGAAAAAAAAGCACTATTCTTTCACAGATAGAATTATGAAATGTGAGTTGGCAAATATCGAGGACAAACCATTGAATTGAATGAAAATTGATGAGATTGAGAGAGAGGGTCGTGATTAAGCTAATACAAGCTGAGCATGGGGAATGCTTGTTCTGCTCGGCTCAATTCTTAATTAGCTTGCTTAATTAAGCATGTAGACCTTTTATGTGTGCATATGCTAGAAAACCATGGTAACTCATTGTACTTAAATGAAATCCTTCAATTGTACAAGAGAAGTTTATCAAAAAAATATAAACCTGACTTAATTTATAAAGAACAAATTAAATTTCTACTAAAAATTATATGTGGAAGGTTGCCCTTCAACTTTAACTAGCGGCTCGTGTTTAGCTCCTCTGACTCGACTCCTGTAGATTTCATGTTTGGCTTAGCTTGAACGAGTTAAAGAGCCGAAAATAAAGAAGAACTTGAGATGATGAACAAGCCATACATATAACTAGGTATAATCTCATACAACAAAAAGGCGATCGAGGCTCCATTTGACTGCAGCTACCAAAGGTTCAACTGACTCAAGATTGAGAAAAAATAACAACAATTATTAAGTATGGTCCAAGCCTGCTTTGTGAATCCACGCCTGGGTTTGATCTGACTTGACTTGCTTTCTGTCAAACTTGCCACCTGCATTTTCCTTACCAGCTGGTCAAAGTCGAAAATATGCATTCAATCCACGCTTGTCAACAACAAATGTACTGTTTAAACTAAAGATGAGCCTTTTCTCTAGATGGAGTCACTATATGAACGATTAGTTCACCGTAACAAGAACTATTACATAACATGGATAACCCATTCTTTGGCGACCTTCAAATGAGTTTTTCAGCATACTTATTATTAACACAAAATACTTTGCCCTTATCTTTAGGTCTTATACCTCTACAAGGCATTAGGCTTGTTAGTTTCTTTCATTTGAATTATGGGTTGTTTGCCACTCCTTCAAAGTCAGTTGTACTACCATACACACATATCCCTCTTAAACCATATATTACATATATAGAGTTGGAGCTGCTAGCATCATTCCTGTGGAACAATGACGAGCAAAGCATCCATTCTAGTAGCATTTAATACACTCATGCGCATTAAATGGTCTAATAGAGTTCATTATGAGATGGTGTCTAGCATCTCCTAGTTTCTCGCTCTATATATAGAGAGACAAAAAGAGAATAATCTATGGATACACTCAAAAATCTCAAAAGTCGATCTCTAAGATTTACAATAAGTGACAAATCAACTTAAAGTTTATAGCTCTTAGTGAGATTCGTGAACTATAATACATAGTATGCTCCACCCTAAACTATTCAAGGAGCTATTCATTCCATCCCAAAAAAAGTTTTCACCATTGTTTATGGTTGAAATCTTTAAAGCAAAAAATAATATAGAAAGAGAGGGAAAGAGAAAGCATAGTCCATACACATATTTATTGATGTTGAAATATCTTTAAGGATCTCCACATTTAGATATTTAAGGTCTATGGTTAAGATTTTTAAAGTAAAAAAATAAAATAATACCAAGTGAACACATGTAAAAAATACTATGATACTTTATTATTTTTAAATTTAAATTTCAAATATTGATTTTAGACCTTTAAGAATGTTTGAGTATGAAAGGGTAAACGCCTTTACCACATTCTCTCTCTCAATCTCTCTCCCTATTGTGTGTGTGTGTTTATGAATGTGGACACGTGTGTGCAATTCACCCGAGTGCGCATTTCATAGAAGGCTTCAAAACTAATTGTGAAGACATGCTCTCCAAGCATAATGGGTTTTGCGCCATATCGAAAAATGTTGAGATGGTGACTAGAGCAATGGCGGACCTACATTGAGGACTGGGGAGGCGGCCACCCGCCAGAAATTTTGAAAATTCGGAAGAGTGCTTGAGATTTTTTGAAAACTCAAAAATCGCCCCTCAAAAAATTTCAAAACGAAAAGTCGGTTATATGAAAATACCACACCCATAACTATCCGATTGTAAATATGATAACGTGAAACCTTGTGTTAATAATAATCGGTTTGGATTAAACTTTCAGATTTGATCTTAACCAACCCATTATCCAACTTAATGACCGTGAATGCCAACCCTAATTCTCCCCCACTCTCAGTGCGCCCGACTCCCTCTCAGTCTCTCAAGCGGTGGCAGTGGTGGTGGGCGCCATACCAAACCGTCGGTGCTCTCTCTCTCTCTCTCCTTCTCAGAGTTCGTATCTTTGCAGAGAATTCCGAAGACCAAAGGCGAGGAGTTCTTTTGTGAAAACCCTGTAAGTTACAGAAAGGCGAGGAGTTCTCTCTCTTCTTCTGAGTCTATATCTTTTCTATCTCTCTCACAGGACCTTGTCTTGTACATCAAGATCATCCATTTTCACAATCATGTAGAGCAATTTCAGACCATACAATAATATGATCGGTATGTATTTTCTAAGGCATCAGAATCCAAATGAAAAAGGGATATGACTTAATCTGGCGTTGTGATATTAATCATCTGAAAGGTCCACAACTGGAGAGGCTTAAAGAAGTTGCAGGGGTCAAGGCCTTGGTTCAAAAACCTTTGAGCTGTAGGAGACCACAAGTTAAACAGTCAGGTTGTCCATCCCTTTCGTTAAGGCAGATCATCAGGCTACAGGGGGGAAGGAGGCACCTTGCAGCTTTGCACGGCCAGCAAGCAATAAGATCTTCCGATCCAAGTGTTATCTTCTCGTACAAAATAGTAAATGAAAAGCCCCCATAGTTGAACAATGAAACTTTAAGGTTGATTGACCATAGTAAGGTTTTCTCAAAAGCTAGGATTTGGGATTTTCACATGCATCTCTTGTGAATTTTAATAGAATAAGTAACATTTATTCAACGATCCAATTGAATAAATGAAAGGCTAAGGAAACGAAAAGCATAAAGTTGGGCAATTTCAAGTTGTTTGATAATCTCATCATCAATACAGTGGAGTGCTTATCGAGAAGAACACTGTATCATGCATAGCCCAGAAAAATATGACAGCCATCAGAACTAAATAACCACCAAGAACGACACCAGTCACAGAAATTTCCTTCAACTTCCAACTATCAGGCTGACGAGAAGGCCTCACACGATCTTTTGATATTGTCATGATGGTTCCTAATGCACATAAAAAAAGTCAATATTCCAAAGGTGAACCGGAAAATCTTGTTGCCAACTTATAGTAATATAATAAGTGACATAAATCTTGGTGGAGAGAATTGGGTTACATGTAGATATAGTGTCTCTGCTGTATGTTTATACTTTTTCTGTTGTATGTTTATATTAGTGTCTCTACTAATTTGTGTGAAAGGTCTTAAACTGAAAATGAGTTGTATATGGCCTCTGTGCAAGTCATCTGCTGCCTCAAGTTATGTTAATTTTCATAAGTTGGTTCATTCATTTATTTTACTAGTTTCTTTTGCATTTTGTACTGAAAATTGAAAATTAACTAAAAATTAGTTTCATGATTCCAAACAAATCAATCAAATGAAAATTAATATTCTTGCCTTGATTGTAGCATATGTAACTGTAAGATTATGTGCATATTTTCTTTTGTAGTTGCATTCAGATTTAATCAGATAGCAAGTTTAGACATAATCCAACTATATCAAGATTTCAAGAGCACATCAAGTATATCTATCTATCTATATTAGAAGAGAAAAATCAATCTTAAAATAACATCTTAAAGGAAGGGATGAAAAATTGGAGGGTTTCTATGTTGAATAGGATTGTTATGCAATATAAATGCAAGATTGATTTAGTTAAAAGAGTTATACACTTCCTTTTGTATTGGAGGCTTTTAATGTATGTCATTTTGTATTTTTTGAAGTGCTCTTGAAAAGGGTTATCTAAACAAATTTTGGAAGTTGTGCTTGTTATGAATTTAATATATTTGACAACTTTAATTACTTAAATATGTTATATTAGAAGTGTTTGACTATGTAATTGTAAGATAACAAATGCTCGTTGTAAATAGTTATTTGCTATCATTTTTATATTTCATTGTTTAGGCATTTATAAAATCTTAGTGATATTTGTTAAATGTTTTGGTAGTTTGGTTATCAACTAAAGAATTATTGATAGTTATATATTTATTATGATATTCTTTTTTATTCTTAAGAGGTTGATTGCATATAAAACTAACTATACTATAATGAATTCTTAGTAATTGGTAGTTTTTAACGTATATCATTTTCACGTATAATGAAGTGACGCTGAACCTATATTTTCGCCCCCCTACTCTAAATTTTCTAGATCTGCCACTTGCTAGGAAGGTTGAAGAAGCACGGCATGGTGGCAATGATGCTTCATTTTAGCTGGCTGATCATCCGGCCAACTACCATAAACTCTAGGTAACGGTTACACTTTCCTCATATGCCATGTGCAATTGGATATGAAGTTGGAGCCTCAGCTCCAATTTTCTGAATTTCAATTTTCGGGTTCGAAAGAAGGTTCAGACCCAAAACACCAGTGCTTATTTTCTCATAGAGCCTCTCTTAAACGGGTTTTATTGATCTCCTCGTGTACCCATTTGTGTACGTTCGACACTTGCTATAGTTTATATTCAAGAGGATGTTTGTGGAACCTCCCTCATCAACGTAAATATAAGCTTCAACCACTAAGCACACGGAAGAATCAGTTCGAGGCATCTAATTGAAAGCTCAGCAACTGAACAAGTAAAGTTGAATTTCTAGAACACACACGCCACTGACACCACTCACTCGTGCCTACACTTTGTTTTTTGTAGCATGAATATAATAAAAATATTTTTTTACATTTTTAAAGTTGCTTAAAAATTTTGAAAATATGCTCATGCCAACCAAAAGCAATGAGTGAACATGTGGACATATTCTAATTTTTTATATATATAATACTAGAGAGATAACCGAAATTGCTAGACTTTCATTCATGCTAAACTTTTTTTAACAATATGGATTTGATCGAATGATTCTTGTTAAAAAATAAAAGTAATTTTTTCAAAAAGTACAATGTAACTTTTAAATATAGACCTTTTGATAAAAAATAGCGACCCAAATTATCAAGAAGAGTATATCATGAATGAGAGTTTAGCCACTCTCTATATATACACACACATAGAGATACTAGATAACCTCCCATTCTATACATTACTTGATCATCACCATTCGTGCGGTTTATCACACGATGATGATCAAAGCATCCATCTTGAGTATCATTTGATACTCATATGTATTAAATGTCTTTGAATCTCGTATTGATGTTGTGGGTAACTCGATCTGTGATGTTTGTGTGATCGTACAAACGGCAAGCAGGCAAGCTTTGACAAGAAGCCCATTGCACTCTAGTCTCTACAAAAAATCCAAATCTTGTTAGAAGAAAGCCTCTGAAATGTTAGAAGAAAACCTACTTGATCTCTCTTTTATGGAGATAAATACTATTCGCACAAGATCGAGCTCTTTTGTGACTAAAAAGTCATGTGGCCGATCCCACTTAGTGTGAGAAAAAGGATTGGTTTGGTAGATTACCTCTAGAGTCATGTCATGGGTGTTAAGTCACCCAAAATGAACCAAGCTGCCTCCTAAGTCGGTTAGGTGTGGTGCATCTTAGTGCCGAAGGTTAATTACCTTATGGGATCGGACTCCTTTTCTCTTAATGTTTGCTTGCAAGTGGCTGTAGTGAAAGCAATCTTATTTTCCAAAGTTTAATTTAACCATATATGCATCTGCTGAAGTGAACAAAGAAAACGATTCATGGAGTAATTTGCAGAACGTTGGGTGATCATCATGAATAACAACTCGTGGAAGCAAATAGAATTTGACCCTCACTTTGAATCTGAGAGGGTCCAACACATGCATACACATGCTCATGCCATGCTGACAAGAATGCACATCCACAAATACACATATAGGGAGAGAGTACTTGGTAAATGTGCACCATCTATCTATTTATCTATAGAGAGAGTACATGGTAAATGTGCACCATCTGTCTATTTATCTATAGAGAGATAGAGATAGAGAGTGGTAAATACACACACACACACACACACACACACATATATATATATATATATATATATATATATATATAGAGAGAGAGAGAGAGAGAGAGAGAGAGAGAGAGAGAGAACGTGGTAAATACACACATCTATTTATACATCTCAACCAACCATTTGATCGGTCAGATCAACGGATTAGTTTTGAATTTTAAAAAAAAGTAGAATCCACAAGGTATTTTTTTGCCTCTTGTTTTAAAGATATCAACCGCTGATCTCAAAGAATCCATCTTCAAGTGGATCTAACTATGTATTGAGTGTGTGTGCGTGGTGCATTCCGGTTAATCTTCATATTCAACAAGCAATGGGGCTCATTGGAGACGGGTACATCTATACCCGAACCTTAATGGGGTGGGTATGCTATGAAAACGGGTTATATATATATTTAATATGAATATATTTACGTACATATACGAACATACACATAAATATATTTGTGGGTGAATGTTTGTATATATGTGTAGGTCGGGTACTGGTTGGGATATCGGGTCGGGTATAGATCAGGGCATCCTATCCCATACTTGACCCAATCAGTTTCGGATTCGTTTTCAGGTATTCTCCATCCCACTCGGGTTGGGTCAATATTGTCATCCCTATTCAACAAACAAGTTTTTCATGAGAACTCAAAATAAATTTATGTGTGCATTTGTGTTTGTATGTGTAGGTAGGGTACGGGTTGGGGTGAATATCAGGTTGAGTATGGATCGGGGCACCCTATCCCATACCCGACCTGATCAGTTTCGGGTTCGGTATTCCCTGGCCCGTTCTGGTCAGGTTGGATCGGGTCAATATTGTCATCCCTATTCAACAAACAAGTTTTTCATAAGAACTCAAAATAAAAACAAGTATACACAATAATTAACTAATTGAAAGACCAGCATAGAAGGCGTGAATTAAACCAATCTGAACTTGGCACGGTAGAATATCACAGCATGACACCTTGTTAAGCCAAGGTGAAGAAAATATGCAAGTGAACATTGATCCTAAGAACCCATTTGTTCAACTTGGGTTAATTAATCATTTACCACAGGAATTAAATATATAGATCATGTACATGATTTTATATATAATAGAGAGAGAAACTGAAGTACTAGACAGCCTTTCATGTCACTTTGCTAGGGATGTGGGTCGTTCACTTGATCGTACATACATCATCGATCAATCTTTATGACAACCACCACTTGAAGATCGATATTATGTGGATTAATGCAAAGTAAAATAAATGACTTAATCACTATCGTTCAACTGATTGCATGGATGATAACGATAGTCACATCAAATACTACCTAGCAGATCTCACTCTCTAATATATATATACATGCATTTCGCTGCTGCACCGTAAATCCTTCAAATTGTTTACAGTATCTGGCAAGAAAGAAGGTAAACAGGGCAGTGGATTCCACGGCGGGTTTGACCGGGAAGGAAGGGAACAATGGCTACTAGCAGTGCCACCACAATGCCTACCAACTCCAACCCATTATCATCTGACTTACTGCAGCCCCCTTCCCCATGCTCTCTCTCTCTAAAATAGGGAAGACTCCTGGCAATTCTATTTTCTCTCTTTAGAAACTTTGGTGGTGCCTTCCCTCTCTAGGGACGTGGTTGGGCCTCCGTCTGTCTCTCTCTCATCGGAGTGCATTAATGCAAGGGAAAATATAGCATTATACAGTCATGATCATGAGCAATGGCAGATCTACATGGAGCCATGTGGGCAGCCGCTTCCCCTAAAATTTTGATATTTCACTGTAAATGAATATATGGTTGAGATTCATGTTTTACCCTCCTAACACGATGAAATATATTCGTCGCTCCCTTAACACTATTTTCTAGATGGGACACTGGTTATAAGAACTGAAAGCAAAGGAAGGAGATGAAGAGCAACTTATCACACAGACTCATTGGTGATTGAACGATATAGCACTTGGCGAGGCGGACCCAGTAAAGGTGGCTATTCCGGGTCGTGTTAGTGTCTAAACAGGGCAACCCCAACACGATTCAACTTGTTTGTTGTTACTTTGGGAGTGCATATGCCAGCAGTTTCATGATTTGTTCGTATTGTCATTTTCTGGCCGTATACTAAAACAAGTCAATAATCCAAAGAGGATCCTTTCTTATGTTAGAAACCAAGAAAAGGTATGATAAAAGGAAAATTGTTCTAGACAATGTAGACAAGGCCGGTTCCCACCGAAATCGCCAAAACTAGATCCGGAACCGGGGAGGACCTCGTTTGGCTTCGGTTTCAGCTTCTGTGGAACTGAAACTGTCAGTTCCATAACAATTTTTATATTTTTATCAAGATTTTAAGTTTTTAATATTTTGTCGGTTCCCAGCGGTTTAACACCTGAACTGAAACCGGTTCAGCTCCAGTTCCTCGTTCCAGGTAAACCGGAACCGGCCATGTCTAAGACAATGCATGAATAATTGATTAGGAAATCTGGGTCGATGGCTTTTCAGTAACTCATCAATGTGGATCTAAACCAATCCAATACCACTTGTGGGTCAATATTGATGGACCCGAACCACTACTCGTAAACGAGCAGAGTTAAGCTCGAGTACAAACAAGCCAGATTAGACTCATGAATAAAATGCTTGACTCAATCGAGCTTGGATCTTCACCTTAACCTCGAGCTAGAGTTATGTTCGGAGAACTTGAGTTCGGCGAAACCAATATTGATTTGATTGAACGTGGTTTGAGATCTAGCTCGACTGGGCAGGTGTGTGTGTGTGTGTATATATATATATATATAGAGAGAGAGAGAGAGAGAGAGAGGGAGAAAGACAGAGAGAGAAGGAGTTATAAATGCATAATGTCTTTTGTATCTTGTATAAATATATATAGAGTGAGAGAGAGAGGGAGAAAGACAGAGAGAGAAGGAGTTATAAATGCATAATGTCTTTTGTATCTTGTATAAACATCTCCGTCATTCAATGTTGATCTCAATGATAGAGATTTGTACCTTGCATTAAATGCAAAGTAATTCAAATCTCTATTGTCGATTTCATAAATCAAACTGTGGAAGTATTGTGCAAGATTATGTATATAAGATGCCTTATATATATTATAACAAACTGAATTGATATGCTCTATATCCTAATTAAGTTGGATTTGATAAACCAAATTTTGAAACAGTTCTAGTCCATTTCCACCGGTTAGGGGTTTGGCTCTCTGATAGTAGGACAAGAGTTCAAGCAAAGTTGCACTGGCAAATGAGTTGAGCTTAAGCTCGACTAGATGCTGATTATTCAAGCATTATCCCTTGACTATCACTGATTTGGTTTCTGAATTTTTCGGAAACAGCTTGGGTGCGGTCAGGTCGGAGCGAGCCTGACTCGATCGAGCTCAGCCAGATTTAATCTTAACAAGTCCAAATGTGACCCGGCTCAGCTTGCATGCACCAGCTTGATGTGTAGTGAAGGTTTAAAAGCAATTCCTTATTTGTCTGCACCAAGTTTCTCTTTATTGAAAGTGTCCCATGATCTAAGGAAAAGGCGTTATTTTAAGGGCCCCAGCACAATAAGTACCACCAGGAAGCACATAATGTCTTGCAGCACCATTAGCGCCAAAATAGAGTTTCATAGTGCTGTGCCTTGAAGAAGACAAACAGTTGGCATACTTTACTCAGCCTGGTCAAAAACTTACCCTATGTATTTCTATCTATCTGTCTATTTCTATATATATATACATACATATATGTATATATATGAGTGAAATTATATGGTATTCTATCGAATCTTGACTGTTTGATTAAGTGAGATGAATGAACAATTCTGATTAACTTACCAAAAAGATGTGACTTTGTATGATTATAATTGTATTGATAGGTTTTAGGCTAAGATTGTTCCTTAGTTGAGTGTGATTCGATGCGTATTGTGCATGAGTGACATCCTCTCTGTGATGCCTAGAGTTTCGGTGCACATTGCGCATGAGCACATCATAGGTCAGAACATGTCACCCATGCGCAATGTGTACTGAATCACGCTCGCATAACAAACCATCTTAGTCTAAAATCTGTCAAGACAATTACAGCTGCATTAAAAACACACAAGTGTGTGTGTATATATATATATATATATATATAAGAGAAACTAATCAATAATGTTCACTCATGTTCGACAGTTGCCTTTCATGGCATGAGTTTGATAAGATTATCTTTCATTATTTTTCAACTATCTTTATAACATTCAAATTACACATATTATCAAAAAATAATGATTAAACATGAGTAAACAACATCAAATCAATTGTAGGAGGCAATATACATTGAAAGGAGGAGCTGCTCCACCTAAGAATTTAAAAAAACCAATGAAAAAGTTATCAGGACATGACTGAATCAATGCTTACTATACAGTTTTGCCCACTAGATGAATGAATAGGCAGTTCGCCCGATCCCATACAAAATTCTAGATTTGTTACTGTGGGCAAAATCTTGGTTTTCACACACACACACACACACACACACACACATATATATATATATATATATATATATATATATATATATAGATAGAGAGAGAGAGAGAGAGAGAGAGAGAGAGAGAGAGAGAGAGTTTTAAATGTCTTATCAACCTTTTCCTATCATCGGAGTCTTGAGAGAGAAAGGGTTGTCCGGACAAGTGGTGTTAAGCTATGGCATTCAGGTATCGAACTCTTGACGTTCTCTGGTAGAGCCAGCCCGCTACCAATTTAGTGATGTCCCAGTCGCATGCGGTGTTAGCTGGAGTAACTCCTAGTAAACAGTGGCTATCAAACTCTTGACCTAAAGGTTCTTTTGAGTTTACCTCTAACCAGAAGGACCTGGCTCTTCCTTAACTTCCATATAAATTTAGACCTATCACATGCATAAATTGATCGTCTTCCCAATTATAACCAGAGGCAGTACACTCTAACAGTTTTTCATCTATCGATTGATCGATGTCGTTGGATTGGTCCAAAATGTGGTTCTGCAGAATCATATCATGCTTCAAAAGATGGGAGACTGGATCATGAACCAAATCCAGATTTGGTATACCACGAGTTGTTAAGGTTCTCCTGGATCCAAACCCACGAGTCGTTCCTCCCATTTGATGAAACTCATACCTAAAGTGGATCTTCACAGGGTCCGGTACACGGTTCAGTCTTCAGCCCCGGATCCGGACCCTGCCAAGAAGCACATGGTGAACGAATGCGTCATTTTCAGAAAATTACGGGGGTATAAAGGAACATCCGTAGATATCCGAACCAGAGAGCTTCGCGCCAGAAGGGTTAATCAGTGTGGGGTAGAAATTATCAAGGTACCCATAACATTAGATAACATTTCCGAACAAATACTGATCGCCTGATCTTACCCCGTGGGCGGATTTGGTAAATTCAAACTCTATCTCCATATTGCCCCCTGTCTCCTAATTAATAAGTGGCTCCCATAGTTCGGAAATTTTCAGGAAGACTCAATATTCTCTGTTTTTAGCAAAGACAACCTTCTTTTAGAGTTTTCCCTTTTCTAGCACGGGATTGTGATATAAAGTTGGCTCATTTTAGGGGTCAAATAAAACAAGAGTACAAAAAGCAGGGCTCCTTCTCATTCTAGAAATGCTCACTTGTACTCGAACTTGATCGTGCTATATTAGAGCATCTGGAGTTTGCCTAGTTAAACTTGTTTTTCCTTTTTTATTTTTCTAAAATTTAAAAGTATATAATTTTATATGCATGTATGTATGAAGCTTGCTTGAGCTCGTGAGTAACTGAGCTGTTATCGTTTGAACTCAAGTTCAACTTGTTAACATATGAACTGGAGTTGATCTTGAGGAGACCCAGACTCAAGTTATAGTCAATAACTCGATCCAGTAACTCAGCTCGCTTGTGACCACTAGCTGATTTCTCTGGCCACCATTTGAACCTATATTTAGTCAACAACCATGCGTGGGTGAATATCAATCTAAGTTAGCTTGGTGGATAAATTAGTTGCTTGTTAAGTTCCCAATTTATTAAATTAAAAGCTTGAGTTAGAATCGAGTTCATGAATCTGAATTTTGTGGGTTCATTAATTAGTTCAAGTTCTAAATTTAGATAGCAAGTTCTAGTGTTGAGGGGATGAGGTTCCTAGAGAATCATAGAATTTTTGAAGGTTTCATAAATTTAAAGAATCCTGTTGAGGGTATTGCATTATTTTCGTAAGAGAAAACCTGAACCGAGGTTTTCTCTGTCTCTCTCTCTGAGTGAAGAAGAGCTTCTGCTTCTGGCGCTCGTGGGATCTGCTAGGGTTTCGTCCAGCGGAATGATTTTCCGTCATCTGTACTAAATTGGATGCCGGTAAGATCGCGAGCTATTGGTGAAATGGGTTAAACGAATCAGCTTCTGGTTTAGCAGTGTAGCGGTTTTCTGGCGGAGTATTTCTTGGCGGGACCGAAACGGGAAACCGCTCGTGCTTTCCTCAGTCTCCGGTATTGCAATGCTCAGCTATTAGGGCGCCGGCCGATCGCGACGCGTAGCTCGACCTCTCAGTCGTACGGCCATGGGTTGCGCGTTGGGGAGGCCGGCGACGGTGGACGGGCAGAAGCCGGCGGATTCCGCTCGAACGCAGGCAGCACCTAAGGTGGAGGACCTTCCGGGGGCTGCCTCGGCGACAAAGGTTGCGGTAGGGAAGGTCGCCGTGGCAGCGGCGGAGAGGAGGGAGTGGCGGAGGATGAAGCCAAACCCGAGGCTCAGCAACCCGCCGGGAAACCTCCACGGTGAGCAGGTGTCTGCCGGATGGCCGTCGTGGCTCTCTCAGGTCGCCGGAGAAGCGATCAACGGCTGGGTTCCCCGTTGCGCCGATTCGTTCCAGAAGCTCGATAAGGCACTCCCTCGTCTTCCATTTCTTGCTTTCTTTTTCTCTTTTTCTTTAGGCATTTGTTTTTTCTCTCCGTCTGAACTCTTTCCGTTATTTTGTTGTGATTCAGATAGGGCAAGGGACGTACAGCAACGTCTACAAGGCGAGGGATCTCGTTACGGGAGAGGTCGTTGCGTTGAAGAAGGTAAGATTCGATAATCTCGAGCCTGAGAGCGTGAGATTCATGGCAAGGGAGATTCTTGTACTCAGGAAGCTGGATCATCCGAATGTGGTTAAACTAGGGGGCTTGGTAACGTCAAGAATGTCGTGCAGCTTGTATCTCGTCTTCCAGTACATGGAGCACGATCTAGCCGGGCTAGCGGCTTGCCCTGGAATCCAATTCACAGAGCCTCAGGTTCGTCCTGTGGACCTGTGGTATCCTTTGTTCTCCTTCTTAGCTTTGGTGTTCGTCGTCCCTGGATTCTCTCTTCTTGTATTTGCGATGTCGTTATTGGTGTTGCAGTATGTTTAACCGCTGTTTGGTTCGAATGAGGTTTTGCTTCGACTTTCCTTGTATAGATTTCTATTCTTTTGTAGTTTATGATCGACCATTATGGTGAGGGACTATATTCTTCAGTAGATTTTACTGTTTGTTTCTTGCCCGTGATTGGCAAATATCGGCTTTTCACAATTGTCCAAATCGAGGGAATTCTGTTTCCAAGAACTAATTATTTTAAATTATGAAGTGAAGTTTTTTTGTCTTTTAGTTCTAAAGCAGTCTGAACTCTGAAGTTGCAACTAAAGTTTAGTTAGCATAATCTACCGGACATGGTGTAACTTGTTCTAGAAAATGCAATCAAATTGTGTAAGTTATTTCTCATTAAAGGAAAACACGAATTGTTGGAAAGAAATAATTATCTATTACATTGCCAATTGTCCAAGGCAGGATCATAGTCTCTTTGAAGTTTTCGTTTCACCAGAGCGGAAGATGACGGCAATACACCAAGTTTCATGCTCCAGGCTTCGTGGTTAGCATTTGAAATCCGATAACAGAATGGCGCTTTTTGCTAATTTGAGGTTCATGAGATTCTTCTAGTGTAACTTTTGTGGTTCTTGTTGATACTTTCATTGACATGAAGCAGGGTATCCTTTGCATATTATGCTCCTTTCTGTTATCTCTCGTTCTGGATAGTAGCGTAGTCTGATAAGCATTATTGAATGTCGATTTGTTTTGGCAACGATTTATGCAGACTGAAATAATGATCCCGTTCCACTTTTTTTCCTTTCTAAAAACAAAACAATATCATTGATCATTTGCATTCAGGATGTTGCTATTTATATCCTTCATACAGACTTGTCAATCATGTTCCAGGTCAAGTGCTATGTGCATCAGTTACTCTCAGGGCTTGAGCATTGTCACAGTCGGGGTGTCTTGCATCGTGATATTAAGGGTTCAAATCTACTACTTGACAACGAGGGAATTCTGAAAATTGCCGATTTTGGACTAGCTTGTTTCTACAATCCTGACCACGTGCAGCCTATGACAAGTCGAGTTGTAACTCTCTGGTATCGGCCGCCAGAGCTTTTACTTGGCGCCACTTATTATGGTGTAGGTGTTGACCTATGGAGTGCAGGCTGCATTTTGGCAGAATTGCTAGCTGGAAAGCCAATCATGCCAGGACGGACAGAGGTAAGCATCAAAGATTCCAAGTTCTATTTTGTCGTTCCTTTTTATTTCATCAAGTTCTGACTGACAGTTTAACTTTTATACATTTTTCTTGTAATTCTAGCTTACCTTTTGTGTGAGCTATATGCAGCTAGGATCTAGCACAAGGGTCCAGATAGACAATGGAAACTATTGTCCTTAAGGTTAGAATGACCTCTGT
Organism: Brasenia schreberi; assembly: GCA_036023115.1. Classification (NCBI taxonomy): domain Eukaryota; kingdom Viridiplantae; phylum Streptophyta; class Magnoliopsida; order Nymphaeales; family Cabombaceae; genus Brasenia; species Brasenia schreberi. The sequence goes on along the minus strand of JAYKKT010000079.1, from coordinate 20,684,083 downwards.
ATATAGTGAAAGCCCAATCCGTTATCACTGAGATCACAATTTCAGGATGAGTTGGCATTTAAGGTTTTATGGAGTTGACAATGGATCCTTGTTTTATCTCATAACTTAGTAGAAGTACATAATTCTTTAGTTTCTTATGCAATTAGGAACCATTATAAATTATCATGAGCAACTAACTGATGCCTGATTTTCTGCACAGCAAATCCTCTTTTAAGCAAAGTAGGTAGTGTATAATAATCATCAAGAATTATAATGCACAATAGAAGTGTGTTACACACACATGCAGTTTGTTAAGAAGATTTATCTCGCCCGCCTGATATTTGGTCATGGACGATGCTAAAGGCTTGACATGGATTGTTAATAAAATTCTTCTTCTAGTTTATGAAGTCTGTAGATGCATGTTCGCTTAATTGCATTTGCATTTATGTCTCTGACATTTAGTTTTGCAACTTAACACGCCTGCCTATGTACTTATTCATCCATGTTTGTTTTTTTCACTACGAACATATATTTTCAATGATTTTATTGCTAGGCGTCAATCTTTGATCATTTACACATTCTTTAAGTGTCCTTTCCAATTTTGTAGGTGGAGCAGTTGCACAAGATCTTTAAGCTATGTGGGTCTCCCTCAGAGGAATACTGGAAGAGATCAAAGTTGCCACATGCGACTATTTTCAAGCCACAGCAACCTTACAAGCGCTGTATTGCGGAGACATTTAAAGCTTTCCCACCATCTTCTCTTCCACTTATCGAATCTCTTCTTGCAATTGACCCAACTGAGCGAGGCACTGCCAGGGCTGCTTTGAAAAGTGAAGTTAGTTTCCTACAACCTTTTCATTTACGTACTGGCATAAAATGTATTTGGCATACCCTCTTTATATTATCTTTGGGTACCATGTGTAAAATGACGCCAATATCTTGCTAAAGTGATCCACAAACTCAAACACAAGCTATTACGAAAGATCTTCAACAAGCCAAATTGCCAAACAATCCACCAAACACTTGGTGTACAAGCCAATCCAAATATCAAACAACAAGTCAAGGGAGCATAGAAAGTTTTAATTTATTAAAAAAATAGTCTTTACAAAGTAGAGAAAGAGGGGTAGATTACAAGAAGGAAGCCACTCCCAACAGCTACATCAACTGGCCGTTGGGTGATGTAGCCGTTGGGGAGCCCTGGGACTGGGCTCAGTCCCAGTAGGCCTAAGTGGACCTGCTGGGCACTACTGGCCCAGTGTTCCTATTACACCGTTTTCATATTTTACATGACTAATATATGATAATCTTTATTGTTCATTGGTTACTTTAAAAGAACCGTTCTTCAATTTTTGTAGTTTTGTACAAGAGGGTCCTTTGCTGTCTATTCTGGGTGCATTAGATAGATAGCCTTTTGCATAATGTTCAATTGCATTGGTATTTATGATCGATAAAGCTCTTCCACGAATCAATTTTGCTAAGTAGGAGTATTTTGATATTTTTGCAAGTGCAGTTTTTCACTACTGAACCTTATGCTTGTGAGCCATCTAGTTTGCCTAAATATCCTCCAAGCAAGGAGATGGACGCAAAATTGAGAGATGAAGCAGCTAGAAGGTGGGTGTTTGTTTTCTCTTACGGTGTTCTGGATGTTTTCCGGTTATCCTTGATATTCTCATGGTTTCTTATCAATATATGGTGTTGTATGAAAATTACTTCAAAAATATACATTAAAAAAGAAAAAAACTTCAAAACTTCTAGCCAATAAGTTGTTTTTTAGATTTTTTATTTATCATCTTCAGACGATAAATTTAGGATCTTGGAAGTCTTCTGATTTTATTGTGAATAATCTTTGGATATTGAAATTCCCTGCTTTTACCATGAAGAAATTGGAAAAGAACTCTTCTCTTGATTGTGATCGTTATAGATTCAATAGCACAACTTTGGTAGTCTTACAATATGTTTGTATTTTGGGTATTAGGCAAAGAGGCCATAGTGGAAGAGGCCATGGTGGCGATGGTGCAAGGAAAGTGAGGGCACGTGAACGAAGCAGCAGGGCCGTCCCTAATCCTGGTGCAAATGCAGAGTTGTCATCGAACTTGGATGTAAGATTTTGGTCCTTTTAAGATGATCAACAGAGACTAGAGAAAGGAACTGGTAAATAGTTTCCATATGTGAAGGATTAGGTAGTAGCATTGAGATAAGTAACCAGAAAATCAATGCATTAACTTGGAAAATTCCGTTTTCTGTCAGAGTTTGTATTGTCACATGGACATAGCTTCGGTACATAGTTGTTGGTCAATACAGTAGATCTTACTGTTATCGATTCTGTCTTTCAGAGGAGGCGTTTATTAAGCCAAGCAAATGCTATGAGCAAGAGTGAGAAGTTCCCACCTCCTCATCAGGACGGCTCTCTCGGCTTTCCCATGGATGCAATCAATCAAGAAAAGTCATTTGATGTCTCTGATGCTTCATTCACATCAAATTTCAATTTTGCGAAAGCCCCGCCAGCAGTATCCTGGTCTGGTCCGATAGGTAAGCCTGTAGCTGCTCGGTCATCCGCATTTATTTCAAAGCTTACGTCGGCTGGTTTTCCTGTCGGCCTTAGGAAAGATAAAAGTGATGGGACAAGAGGAAAAGGTAAAGAGAGAGCCTCGGAGATTTTCGGCGGCAGTGGCAGTCATGTGTAGAGAGATCTGTGAAACCTGACATGTTCCTCCACTATTTTTACTCCCAATGGCGGATCGGTCCCTGTGGTTGGTGGTTTTTAGTGATGGCAAAGTTTGCTATCAATTTTCCTCTTGTGAATCTGTACAGTCAAGTCATTGGAAATTCAGATGCCATGTTGCGCAGCATCTTATAAAGAACTTGATATATGAGGCTAGTCGCTATGCTATTTTGATTGCTCTTCCCTTTTGTTGATTTTTCTTAGATTTCTTTTCTTGTATCTCTTGGTATGCTGCTACGGGCTGAGGTAGATCCTGGTCATCGTCATCGTCATCGTCATTATGTTATCTCATTGCTGAAATGTAAGATCATCCTTCTCGAGGGAGTCTTGGTCTCGTTACTGAAATGTAAGGAAAATGTCTTTTATAAATGTATACATGTTTTTCTTAAGTGTTCTCTCTCTCTCACACACACACGCACGCACGTGTGTGCATTCCTAGCATACTTTTGCAGTCTTGCTTGATGACATTTACTAAGAACATGAGAAGTATTGGGATATCTTTTCTCATGCGAAAAGGATGCTGTCCTATGGGCCTCTTTTCTCATTGATGGCGCAGCTTGCTCTGGATCCAAGTGCTTATTTTCCATATTTTGAGAGCTTGACATGTTTCGACTAATTGTGCCTACTTTCTTCTCTCTGTCTGTCTGTCTCTCGATACACACACACACACTCAAAGTTTAGAACTTAAAAGACGAGTTTACGGTCTCCTGGAAAAGAGTATTAACTCCAAAAAATGAGCCTTCTCATTTCATACTCAAAAGTCTAGTGCATACGGTGCAAACTCACAGTTTGCATCATTATGACATTTACTCATCACTAATCTGAAATCAATAACTTACAATAATGAAAACACCCTACTGAATGATACACGATCTATTTACATGGGGATCTTACTCAACAGTTACTATGCTTTGTGAAGCGAGCATCTATACTTGCGGCTTTTCGCTTTTCGGACAGGTCCCTATAGTTGCTCGAGTGCTGTCATCACCGAACACATGAACAATAAAACTCTTGATAAGAAGTGGCAAGTTTAGTAAGATTACAACAAAAGCATGTCAGTTAGTTCAATTCTTCAAAAAATGGTTTTAAAATACAAGTTCTGGATTGTCCTTGCTTTAATGATTTTGAACGGAAAATGAATAAATTAGCATCATCTTCATAGTCATCTAAAGCAGCTTGCAACTTTTGAGGAGAAATATTCTCCCTTAGCACTTTTGGACATCTCTCTCTCTCCTTGAGAAGCCAGCATGTAGTCATATGCACTTCTGTAGGGCGACGAGTTGTTACGTCAGAATTGATTCACCTGAAAAGTTTTCAGATAAAACAAACAAACATCTTGTCTACCTTTTAGCATCACATTGGTGTTTCATTTCCTGTACCAGACATGTAAATCGATTAAGCTCTTATAAGTTATGACCAATATCCTCGTTAAATATAAAAAGAACCCAATGAATCACAACGAAAGCTGATAGTGAGACGTCTATGAAGCAGAATGATCAATGGCCAATCATTCTTACTCCGAAAAGGAAAATTAACAGACATCTTGCTTTCCCTTTTCTCTCTTGGCAAATCTGCCTGATTGTTTATCGCTCTCTTCTGATCCTAATATATTCCGGTTTAAGCGTCCTGAGAAAGTAAGAATTACTAGACTATTCTACCGGTACATTAAGATAACATACCTCCGCCGTTTGAAGTTCAGCCAGAAGAGACTCAGATGGTCTTGTAATTGTCTAAGAAATATGTGACCTCTGGAATGAATAAATAAAACTGGTTACAACTTGCAAATCAAAGTTGCCACTTGCCAACAGTTCTAGGAATCGAACAAATTCAAAATAGGCTTACATATCAACAAATTTCTGAATTTGATAGTGTTTTTCCCAGCATTAACAACACTCTTCCTGCAGAATAAGAAATTGCCTACTCAACAAGAAACTAAAGCATGCTAGCGACAGACAACAGAGTTGAAGCTAGTAATCAAACACTAAAAGCACACGTGAACTTCACAAACCGTTGGATGAAAAATAGATTAAGGGCATGGACAAAACATCAGCAAATAACTACTCAACTAGAAGGATCAAAACGGAGACTGTATCAAGAAATTCATACAACAATTGGGCTCAAGAGCATGGAACCATCTATTTCTAACATCAGCAATACTTTGTTTCAATGTAACTCCTTTAGCATGTAACCATCTTTATAGCTTTTTCAGAAATTCCAACTTTATTTCCTATAGTTTTCCCTCAGCTGCCCCAATCATTGAGATGTTCAGACAAAAAGCTGGAACTAAACAGATGTTCTGAAATTGCAAAACGAATCTGAACTTGAGACTGCAGAATCGATCAATGTTCAAGTGACACGAACCTCTCACAAAGATTGGTTGGTCATCAGAAAGGAAGCATCCACGGCCACAAAGATTCTCCAAAAGAATGGAATGGAGATAATCCCACTGACTGATCAATGACTACTCACCACAACTAAGTATTTTTTATCGAGTGTTTCACATTCCCCTGGTAATTGTTATACTTACATCCTCCATCTGACTGAGATAGCATTTGTTTTTAATGAAGTCATGTTTATTTTCCCTGCAACATGGCAAGAAGATGGGTACGAACTGGACATAGACATTTGTCATAAAAGCACATACAGTCAACAAAATACTGGTCAACTAATAATATGCCTGACCAGATGGCCTTGCCCAAGCTTAAAGCTCATTCATAATACTATACCAACAACTAACAGCCTCACAACAACAGTGAACGGGGGTTTTCTTGAAAGAACTTACAGAGAAAGTGTTTTGCTCAAAAAGGGAATCTTAGAGAAACTTTTTACAGGAGAATAACTTGACAAAGTTCCAACTGCTTTGCATGTAGCAGGTTGAGTGAATAGTTTGGAGAGCCACATGATTTCCATAAATATTTGCTCCAAGCTACTTTGGCTGGTGAAGCTAAGAGAATCAAGTTGAATGAAAGCTGTCCATCGACATAATATGTTACAACCAAGTCAGTTCCAATATAAGCATGTGAAATCTAATAGGAGGGCATACCATAAACAAGCAAAAAAAAATCCCCGGTACATGTTTTACAAAGTGAACAGAAACACGAAAGCAGATTAGAGAACGCATATTGCTAAGAAGTCAGATCATAATATTTTAATCATTGACATAAAATTGATAGCCTACAAGAAAACATGGAATCGTGAGCTGTATTCATGCAAGCATGAGGGAGCACGTGTACATGAAGGCATTAGTAGGATGTCAAGCAGGCGCGGACACTCATACGGTTCAACTATTTGTAATCCTGAAGCTGTGAACCATATTACAGAAGAAGAAATTTTGCTTTACCAATATCCTCGTCATCATTTAAAGCAGTCTTCTCCAGAAGGCAAGAACCCAACTCCCTCAGGGACTCGGAAAACTCTGCAAACAGTATTACCAACTTAAACAGTGATAACCAGAACGACGATCTACATATTTATTCTACGATCAACAAAATTTAGGAGACTGAACAAAGAAAATTACATGTAAAACTACTGCCGATGAAAAGAGAGGAGGCATTGTAATCTCAAACACACGAATAAGCACACAAGTATGTCCAACTCTTTTGCTAAGACAAAGAATGGTATACAAGCACGTAAACACTCTATACCATAAAAGATGTGCAGCTCAAAATGATTAATGAGTAACTAAATGTCTCAAGTGAAATATTTTATTTTATGATTCAAAAGAAAAAGAAAAAACTGAAAGTCAACAGTCATGAAGAAAGCTTCAAAAAGGTTCAGATTGAGTTTCATGTTAGTGAAAATAACAAGGAACAGATGGTCAGGTGTGATCGTATTATTAAAAGCAATTTTACCGTATGCAGTATTTTCAGTAGCAGCAGCTGCGGCAAATAGGCTGTCATAACACTTTTCATGTCTTCCATGTCCTACAAAAGCATAAGATGTTTAGTGCCTGCAGATGACCCCCCTCTCTCTCATACGCACACGCACAACACACACACGCACATGTATGTATGTATGTGTGTGTATATATATATACGCACTTTAGTAAAAACTTACTCTAGGGTCTAGGTCATCTCATTGATCTTCTTCATTCACATAATTGAGGCATTCCTCTTTCCCTTGAGAAATAACAAATTAGATGCCATGGACACGGTCAAATATGGGAACCGGCCGTTGAATTAGCAGAAGCTAACCATTGTGTGTGCGTTTTGCACTTCACACATATTCAATGGTACTTATATGCAGCTTTTCTAATAGTCAATGCCAAAAAGAATATTCAAATTCATTAAAGCTCTACGCTGGTAAAACTTAACAGCCCACAGTCTCTCTCTCTCTCTCTCTCTCTCTCTCTCTCTCTCTCTCTCTCTCTCTCTCTCTCTCTCTCTCTCTCTCTCTATCTATCTATATATATATATATATATCCATTCCAGAGGTCCATTCTGGTGTTTTAGGAAATGTGAATCTTTTGCATAATATTGGATGCAATAGTCTGCTGCTCATTACTTTCATGTTTTTTCCCTTGGGTGATTAAATATTTAATTTACAAATATGCAAATTTGTGACTAAAAATGCAGCTGGCACCGATGCTTTTGGTTGGGTGAAATCATTTGGGCACGCTACCGAACTGTTTGCTTGGTGCCCCCTGAATTTTTGGGTATTAGATAAAAAGGTGACCACTAGATAGGTTGCTAGCTGCGAGGTTGGACAGGTAAACTATAGGTCCTATTTGGTTTAAGTCGGCTATTGGTTTAGGTTCAAGTTATGTGAGGGTCGGTTGGGCTCAATGTGGAACAATTTAGGTAAGTTACGAACTAGAGGGTAGACATGGTGGTTTTGGAATTGGCCCAGCTGTTCAAATTGGAACTGTACCGCCCATGAACTTTGCTGAATCGGCCCTGGAACTGGAACCGGGGATCTCCGGTTTGGTTATGGTTCATGGTATCTGAGAGCTGGTTCGAAACCGGTGGTTTCAAACCATTGCTAACTTTACTTTAAATATATTTTTTTTCAAAATCTCTTACCATAAACATGCCAGTAGTTCAACACCAGAACAATTCATATCATTGCGATTTGTGGTGAATTTGACTTCCAAAGAATGCATTGCTCTTGTGTCTACTAGAAAGTGAATCCATTCAAGTGTTGATGGAATAGTTGTCTCCAGTTAAGTAAGTCCGGTTAAGCTTGATTACGATGGGTTAATGAGGTGTGGGTTGTAGGCTTGAAGGATAAGCAGATGATCGGTCAGGTAGGCTAAGGACAGGTTTGAGGTGTAGCCTTTATGGATCTAGGTTAACCCAATTGGGTCAGGATCCAGTATGCCCAGATAGGGATGACTATGAGGTTAATTCGGCTTGTCTAAGGAGAGTTTTTCATCTAGCCAAGGCTAAGCAAGTCTGTTAGAGGCTGAGATTTAGGAGGTGGTAATCGATCAAGTCGGTATACATAGTAGCGGGCAACCAACGATACCGTATAACTTTTTTGCTTTTTGTTATAAGAGGCGGCCGAAGCCTAACACATGCACCCTTTGAGAGTCGAACTCTTCACCAGCAGCAACAGTGTTAGAGCACCCTGTTGCTGATCTGATTCAAAGCAGCTTTCTTTTCCAAATTTCTGAAATCTCATTCAACACCATCTTTGGCTTTCCAATACAAACTTTCATCTTGACCACTTTGTAGGACCTTGAACTCAATCTCTTTTCTTCTCGACATTCTCGTGAACTTCAACTTTTAGCAAATTAATACTTTGAGAAATAGTCTCGTATATTTTCTAATCTATCATTTTAATGAAAATATTTTGCTTTTTGAAAGAAAATTTTGAGTGTTTAACCCCAACAATGTTGGTGGTAGTACTATTAAAGTTTAAAGATAAATATTATAAAGCAACAATTAGGTTTATCATGTTTTATAGTTATGAGTGTTAGAGAGTTATTGATCAACATGTACAAAAATGCTTATAGCAAAAATGAAGATGTTGAGATAGATCACACAAAAAAAGATCATATACGTAATGAGATTATTAGAAACAAATTGAAAGTAGTAACAATATAGGATAAAATGAGAGAAAGTTGTTTAAGATAGTTTGGACATATATAAATATGACACAAGTACACTCTCATAAAAATATGAAAAACTAGCTTGTGAAAATGTTAAAAGAGTAAGAGGACGACCACAAAAGTGTTGAAAAGAAACATTAAAGAATGATCTATTTTATATTGAGTTAACTGCTACTAGCCTGGTACATGAGCTATGTATAAACAAAGAATCCATATAACCGATCCCATGTAGAATGGGAAAAGGCTTATTGTTGTTGTTGGTAGTGGCTGATGATAGTTAAGGTGGTTTCTTCTAGTGGCAAAGGACGTCACTAACAAGCGATTCTGGAAGCGATGTTTCAGACCGCCGGTTCTGGTCTTCCAGACCACCAGTTCTGGTTTGGTTTGGTAATAAGTAGGACCAGGTCCGAACTATGGAGTCCGTGGTTCCGCAGGTTCACATCCATTATCCGATACCCGCGTTCTTCTAAGCCCGCGAAGCTTCCGCCCGTGGCCCTTGTCTGTCGCATCCCTGCTGCTCTCGCTTTACTCTCTTTCCCCGCTTTGGAAGGAAACGCCCAGAACAAGCGACTCCGGCATTAACCGGCTCCGTTTTAGCATATAAAACACGTTGCAAGTAACCCGCATCTCGTCTTTCCTGTAGGAGCTGCACGACACGCCAGGGATTCCGGTAAGACGATGATAAGATCTACCTTTCTTCTTCTTCTTCTTCTTTCTCTCTGCTGAATATTAGGTTTCTTGATGATGATAGATTTGGGGTTTGGATCTCTCTCTCTCGCTGTCGTGTGTAAGGGGAATAACTTTGGCCTTTCCCGTGCGGCGTCCATTTATGAGTTTTTGTTTTGATTTTAAGAAGAAGAGAACGAATGGTTGTTAAGATCTCAAAGTTCTATGGTTCGTGGGCTCTTCAATCTTGTCCATTCCATGGGTCTCTATGAAAGTCATGCTCCTTTCCAGTGGTTTTGGTCTTTCAATCTGTTTATTTCATGCTTTTATGTGGATATTCTCATTTCTCTTTGCATCCATGTGAGTTTATATTAGACCTCCCCCCCCCCCCCCCCAATACACACACACACACACACCTTTCGCTTTTTTGATCTGTTCGTTTCAGGAGTTTATATTAAGGCCCTAATTTCTCTCTCTTTGTGATTGTGCTTATTTCTTTCTTTTGTCGATATCATCGGTTTTCTTGGTTGATTCTGATCACTTATAAGAAATGTGAATATAATCTTGCAAAGTTGCACTGTCATATGCATTTCAATTGAGAAAGAGAGGAAATGAAAATTTGGTTATGTAAATCGGTTTTTATGGTTGTGTGCTTATCGTGTAGATTTGCAGCAGGAAGATATCAACTACTGTTTGTTGCTTCAGCTTTTGCCTTCACATGTTACCTTAAGAGAGTGTGGTTACTGCTGCTGGACGTTTTATATAGTTTGGTTATCAGCTGCTGTATATAAGAAAAGTCCGTTAGAATACTTGATTAGGGATTCGTCAAACAATATTATGAGGTGCGCCACCAATATGCTAGAAACAAGTCAGCACTTGGGCACACATTAAATAGTAAAAATGTCGTTATGGATATGCACTGCTCCAAGTCCTTTCCGTTTGTCTCTTGGAGTGCATTGTGACCATGTTTATCAACATTCTGGATACGGCTATTGTAGTTGAATGATCGTAGACTTGCTCAGCAGCAGGGCACACATCATTGTTATTACTGATGCTGATCCATAGAGTGGAATGCTTGCATGCGTGTGTGCACATGCACTTCTGTGTACAGAGAGAATTTAACCATGAAACAATATTATAGCATGTTGCGTGTACCGAGATGATTGACTTGATTGATGGCTGATGGTTTGGTCCATGAAAGAATAGAATGGCAACTTATCATATAAAGACATTTCAAATGAAGGAGAGATTGCTAGGGGGCTTGTATTTTGGTGGTTTCTGGTGCGCATTTGATTTCTTTGATCTTCTGTCAATTCTTTTTTGAGTCCTTTTCAGTTCAGTGTATACTTAAGTTAGCGCTATAAAACAACCCTTCTGCTTGAACCTTTTTCAGCTCTCTATAGCTTTAAAGTTTATTGATATTTTCTGTATATGGCATATGCTTTGCGTATTATATGGGAAATACTTCATTTTTGCTTATTATGGTGTCATGTTTCTGGGCGATTGTTAAAATATGTCACTCCGACAATGAAAATAAGAGTGCCTTTTCGAAGAGCTGAAATCCGATAACCATTGAAATACTGTTGTTGCTTGCTGCAGGATGGGTTTGTGGACGCTTTTTGAAGGTTTTCTTCTCCTAGCAAATGCATGTGCAATACTGAACGAAGACAGGTTTCTTGCACCTCGAGGATGGAACTTTGCAGAACTTGCACCTGGGACAGCTAAGACGATAAAAGGGCAACTTGTAGGCCTTATATATGCAGCTCAATACATGAGGTTGCCTCTTATAGCTCTCAACGCCATTACCATTGCTGTAAAGCTAGTGTCTGGTTGATGCTTAGCGCATGAAGTGTAATCGATCTCCAAGCATGCCATGTACATTGCTTTTTGTTTGTGGCCGTGCTATTCTCATGAGTTTGGGTCTAAAGCTTGGACTGGAATTCTTTATGTTCCCAGGGGGTCACTGGATCTATGGTTTGTTCCAGCTTGTAGTTCAAGTGATTGCGGTGATTGTGACAGCATTAACTACAGGGTTGAAAGCTTTTCTCTTCTAGATTTTGAGCTGTGAATGTGTGTTTAATCACATAAATAATTCATTTCTGTTTTCTTTTTTGATATCCAATTACAGTTGTAGTAATAAAATCTTGTTCCTAGTGCATTATGAGATGAGTTTTGTTTAAGCATTCATTATTCATCTGGTAGCATGATTGATTGCTGATCCTGTTGAGTTCAACATATGAAGTTCGTGTGCCACAAGTATGCTCCAGCCTTACTGCGGCCTCTGGGTCACCGCATGTACATGGAAACCAAAGCCAAGTCTGTAAAGGGGCACCAAAATGGGACAACGATAAAGGGCACCATAGGCGTTCGTCTGTCGACGCTGCAGACTGAAACAGACATTCTCAAGGTTTCTGTTCAGGGAATATTCCGACCGGTCATCTATCTCCCATCGTGCTGGATGCTTCTGCTTGTTTGGGCAACAAAACTAATGTAGTTATGGCGTGATGATCACGCAACCTTTGCTAAAAAACAATCAAAGTCAGAAAGGGAGGTGGTGCCCCCCTGAAATGTCTATACGGATGCCTGCACCGTCTTGTCCGATTAAGATAACAAGCAGGCAAGGCTGTTCCAAGCTTATAAACGCATCTCTCTTGACATGGATTTTTGGTGATCCCGGTGGACAAAGAGCCGGTGTTGAACACGATGTGTACAGTCATAGGCAATACTTCAATATTATTTTGATAAGTTTATTAGTATTTAGTGTCTACAGATGAAAGGCGTCAACAAAAGATGCATGTGCTTGACCTACTTCAGAAACGCATTACGAAGTCAGCTTCCATACACATTAGAGATCGCATGGCATCCTCTTTTTTGTGGCATAATGCAGAGTTTAACCAGTTCAAATGAGTCATCTCACACACACAGAGCGACATGCATGTGAACGGAATTGTGCTTGCACATTCACAGTATGCATAGCTGCAGAGAAGATTAAAACCACCGTGACATCAACGTTATTTTATTAGATATTCTGAATGTGTAAACATAAAAAGCCGTGATTTTCATCAGGCTTATTCAATGAGGCGGCTTAACAAAATTCTTAAAGGTAAACCAAAATGCAAATAACAATTGGAACAAATTCACCCTTCCATCTTAATCCTTTGCAACTTTACATATCTGACTTTTTGGTGCAAATACAAAGCCAAGTGTACCGCCAGCAATAGTCATACCTGTGGTAAGGGTCATCCTTTCTAGATTGGCTGCATAAGGCATAGGTACATCAGCTCCACTATACACTGGTGCGTCAAGGTAATCAAAGCACTCCTCCATCACTGATTGACTGTTACATGAGAGAAGAAATATTACACTCCAATATTCTGATAAAAGGGTACAGTTGGATAAAAGATTTATGAAATGGAATACGACAAACCCGATTTTGCAACCTTCTTCTAGTGTAATAAGCCGTTTGGTCTTCTTCACCGAAGCAAAGATAGTGTCTCTATCAAGAGGCCTTATTGTTCTCAAATTTATAACCTTCCAACACAGAAATAAGCTGTATTGAAGACTGTAATCTCAGTAACTCCACCCATCTAAGGGATCACACTTGCATGTCGGTCCCAAGACCGGATAAAAGAAGAGGGTTGTGTTAGGCTTTCCACAACTAGCGTAAAACTTTGTCAGACTTTCTGGATTCTATAAATTATGATAGGGCTCTATGGAAACAAAGAATCCATGTAGCCAACCCCATCTAGTATGGGAAAAGGCTTAGTTGTTGTAGGTGTTATTGTTGAAGACTGTGATGTCAGTATTTATTTTAATTTGGTTCACCTCTGCACTGATTCCTTCCTTCGCAAGTATCTCCGCAGCCTGCAAATTACCCAAAAATTTGTTGGTGAGCATGTGTGTGTGGATGGTGCTGCAAATCACAGCATCACATTAATAAATCTGATAGAATGCAAAAAATGCACCATTTTGCTGAATGCTACTGTGAGTTTATTTTGATTTATTAAAAATAAATCAACAACCCAAGATATGTGGAGTTCCAATTTCTATAACTCATACTTCAAAGTATTTATTTCAGTTAACGGCTCACTGAAGAGGATGATAGTTAATGATCAATAAGAAAGAGTTTAAACAATTGAAGTCTACTGTCCCAATCTGCCAGAGCTTGGCTAATGGTTCCATTTAATACCATTATAAGACCACAAGGGTTCTCAAATCAAGTAGTGAAAATAAGACAACGTATGAGAGCTGGAACAGATCATTAATAACATCCAAAAAGAATCTTATAACCATGAGATATCAGGTTCTTCAAAGAAAAGGACTAGAGATTCACAATTAGTTCCAGATTACACAGAATCAGCCTCACTACAATTTAATAGCAAGTTTGTGGGATGGCACTTGCAAATAGATCATGCTCAGACTTTTCAACAAATTACTCATTTTCATGGACAACCAAACCAAAAGCACGAACCTGAAGTGCATAACCGACCATTTTAGAGGTAGCCACTTCCACACCGTTCTATCTGAGAAAATGAAATATCAGATACAACAACAACAACTAAGCCCTTTCTCATATGAGAACAAAATACAAGGGCACCTTTGCTGGTATAACAAGTTCATACTGAGACACACCTTAGCCTTTCCAATAGGAAGACAGAAATTAGAGTCAAGAGCCTCAGCGGAAACAGGAAATGATTCACCATATCTGCATTAACCCCATGTTGGCAGATCTCACGATCGGTAAAGACAGAAAGTGGTATTGCTTTTTTCCAAAACCAATGGACACATTAACCTCATACATACAGTAACTCATTCTCAAGAAAAAAGACAGGGTCTGGATCCCTAATGGCAGCTTTGAGCAGTCCACGTGCATCTTCTGATGAGTAAGGACTCAGCACTTTAAGTCCTGGGCAAGCTCCATACCACCCAGCATAACACTAAACAAAAACATCAAGCATATGTTATTGAACATATTTTTGAGCCAACGCTAATTAGCGTGCAAGTTGTACATGTTGATTTGACCCTCCAAAATATATTTTATTCATCAGAAAACAGAAGAATTCAAGAGGGAATGAAGAATGGTATAGGTCGGCACCCCTTGGCTGCCGCCACCTGCTGCCCATGTTTTTTCACTCCTTACTAACCCTAATGACAACATTTTAAATACTACTAATCTAACTTTAAAGACTAAAATGCCCCTAATTAATAAACACTAATTACATAGAACTGAGCATAAAGACATTAACCGACACAACCTAGACTCTAAACATTCTGTCAACTTGCTCTTCACAACACGCCCCCTCAAGTTCGAAGACTTGTAATTTTCAATTGTGAGAGTGCTTTCTCAAGGCCATTGACTGATGTTGATTTAGTGAAAATGTCTGCCAATTGATCCTCTGAGCGAACATAAACTAGATTGAAAATTCTTTTGAAAATCTTTTCTCTGATAAAGTGACAGTCGATCTCAATGTGCTTTGTCCTTTCATGAAAGACTGGATTTTGTGCTATTTGCAGGGCAGCTTTACTGTCTGTAAAGAATGTAATCGGACAGTTTTCTTTAAATCCAATTTCTTCTAAGAGTGAGATAATCCATTGTCCCTCACACGTACCTATAGCAACAGCTCGGTATTCTGCCTCTACACTGGACCGGACTACCACATACTGTTTCTTGCTTTTTCAGATCAGTCTTCAAACCTGCCCAATCAGCATCGGAATAAATTTCTATATCCAAAGTTGGGTGTAGAGTATATAGCAAGCCATACGTGATAAGGATTTCAAATATCGAATAATATGAAAAACTGTATTCATATGATAGTTTAGAAGGACTGTGCATCCACCTACTTGCATATCCAACTGCAAAGCTGATATATGGTCTTGTGATTGTTACATATATCAGTTTTCCTACTAATCTCTGGTATTTTTCAACATCTTCATAGGGTTCTGCAAGTTCGAAATTATCACCCTTAGGGATTTCCATAGGAACGGAGCATATTCGGCAATCTTCCATTTTCGTTTCCTTCAGTAGGTCTAAGATATATTTCCTCTGGCTTAAGAATAATCCATTCTCTTTATGAATTACTTCTATTCCCAAAAAATAATGTAACCTTCCTAAATCTTTCTGATCAAATAATGTATGGAGCCTTTTCTTTAGATAGGTTATACCTTCAGCATCATCCTCTGTAATGATAATGTCATCTACATATACCAGTAATATAATAGTCTTCTGATCTCGTCTAATGAAGAGTGTGTAATCACTGACACATTGCTTAAAACCCAGCTTCATGATTCCATCACTAAATTTTTAAACCAGGCCCATGGAAATTGCTTTAACCCATAAAGTGATTTCTTTAACTTACAAACCTTGTTCTACGTCTTTTCCATTGTATACCCGGGAGGTAAATCCATATAAATGTCTTCTAAAATATCACCCTGAAGGAATGCATTCTTAACATCTAACTGCTATAATTGCCATCCTTTATTTACTGCCAAACTCAAAATAATCCTGATAGTGTTCATCTTTACAACATGAGCAAATGTTTCTGTATAGTTTATACCAAAAGACTGATTGTACCCTTTAGCTACTAGTCTAGCTTTATATCTTTCTATATTGCCATCAACCTTATATTTTACAGAAAATACCCATTTACATCCCACTGTTTTTCGTCCTGCGGACAGATCTGTTAGTTCCCACGTGTTATTCCTTACAAGGGTTGCAATTTCTTCTTCCATTGTTGTTTTCCACTTTAGATGTTGTCTTGCTTCTTCTAGGTTTTTGGTACGAGAGTAGAATCTGCATTCATAATAAACACTTGATATTCTCTAGGATAATTAGAGTAAGATACCATTTTTTTCAAGGAATATTTCGCTGTTTTCCATTTTCCTTTTCTAATAGCAATAGGTAAGTCATCCAACTTAGAATGCTAAGAGACTTCCTGAATCTGATGTGGAACTGATTCTAGGACGGAATTATGATCGGGAGTGATTGATAGCTAAGGGCAACAACCTTTCTTTCCCCTCTGGTATACACTTGTATATTTTCTGCATGAGAAAATGGCATCTCTTCCACCCCTTCATCATGGATACGATGTGCTTCTGCTGGTGGAAGTGGCATGACATAAGGCATCTGCATAGATGAATGATCAACTTCTGATGAATCATAAAATGAAGTATCTTCATGAAAAGTGATATCCATTGTAACATATAGCTTTCTTCTTAGTGGATCATAGCATTTATAACCTTTTTGGGTAGACGAGTATCTCAGAAAAATACATTTAATCGCTCTAGGATCTAACTTATTCCTCAATCCACGATGAACATGTACAAAACAAGTACAACCAAACACCCTTGGTAGCAAATGAAATTGTTTAAGAGAGGGACACAATAAATGAAATGAAGTATCTCCATGGAGTACACTGCTGGGCATTCGATTTATCAGGAAGACTGCAGTTAAAACCGCTTCACCCCAATAGTATTTAAGAGCATTACATCCAATGAGAAGTGTCCTTACAACTTCTAATATATGTCTATTCTTTCTCTCTACAACCCCATTCTGTTGAGGAGAATGGGCACATAAAGTCTGATGCAAGATTCCTTATGCTAGAAAGTATGAATTAAGGGATTGAGACATAAACTCACCCTATTATCACTGCAGAAAACTCTTATAGCTCTCTGAAATTGAGTATGTACAAATTGGCAGTATATTGGAAGAATATTTTTCACTTCATCTTTCGTTTTCATAAGATATATCATTGTGAATCTAGTGCAATCATCAATAAAAGAAACAAAATACTTATATCCATGCACAGATGTAGTAGAGCAAGGGCCCCAAATATCCGAATGAACAATCTCAAAAGAAATAACTGATCTGTCTTCACTTAAAAGAAAAAGAAACACGATGATGCTTAGCCTCTTGGCAAGTCTCACAAATTAAATTCAAATTATTATAATCCTTAAATTTTGGTAGTAACATTCTTAGCTTAGATAATGGTAAATGTCCCAGTCTTTGATGCCATCGAGATATGTTCTCTTTCTTTTCCCTGGTGATCACAATTGATTGCAGTGCTGCTCCTTTATGATCCTCGCAGAAATATAAGCTTCTTCTCACGCTACCCTGCCCGTCTGCATCTCCTGAAAGTAACACCCAGTAGAATCAAATATTATACTACATTTTTTATATCTAGTCATAGCAAACACAGATAATAAGTTGACTGAGATATTTAGAACATGCAGGACATTCTTTAAGATACCAATCGAAGTAGTAATACTTCCTTTTCCAGCTATGGGAGTATAGAAACCATCTGCAAGTTTGATATTAATGTTGTCTTGAGACAATTCATAATTATCAAAAAACTCTCTTCGACTGACCATATGATCTATCACACCTGAATCAAAAACCCAAATACGTGAATAAGAAGAACGAATATTACCAGGAAAGAAAAAGGATATGCCACTGTGGCCTTAGGATCACTATGAGATGATGTACACGCAGATTGAGAATCAGTTAGTATGGCTTTAAGGAGTTCAATTTATATCTGCTAATGAGGTTGCATTATAATCATTCCTTGGTTTCTCTGTCTGATCATTGTTGAAGTAAGCCCTGTTGGATCGATTTTGATTCTGAAACTGAGTAGGTACTCCAACTACTTTCCAACATGTTTCCCTCGTATGGCGTGATTTTCCATAATATGAACAAATTAACTTATCCTTGTCTTTAGAAGTGGTCCCAGATCTGCCTCGTCCATAACCTCCTCTCCCCCTAGAAAAGGTAGGAGTAGATGTACCTCTTCGTACGAATGCTGAAGTTTCTGATATATTCACTTTGGTTTCCTTTTTTGGCTGCTTTATGTCCTCTTCACGAAGTAGGAGAGAATATATTGTACTCAATGGTGGGAGTTCTTCTCTACTAAGAATATTGTTCTTAACAGCCTCATACTCAGAAGAAATTCCTCATAAAAGATCAAATACTTTTCGCTCTTTAAATTCTTCATTGCGCTCAAGTGTGCAGCTCTGGCATTTGGTTTTGGAGTAGAATTGTAATTCCTCCTACAAACCTCTGAGTTCTGCATAGTACTCACTGATAGTTCTTCCTCCCTGTCTGCACTTCCTAATCTTTTCTATAAGATCATACTTCTTTGCAATGTTTTTTCTCTAGGCATAAGCCTCTGTTTCGAAGAACGTAAAGGTACTCCCAATGGAAGGTGTCATAGACTGAATCAACCAAGCACTCACCATTGCATTTTCTTTCCTCCATCTAGAATAAAGAGGATTTGTACTTAAGGGTTGAGTTACTTCACCCGTTATGTAATCCCAAAGGCCCCCTGGCCATAATTGCTAGTTCAATTGAACGAGCCCACTGGAGATAATTTTTTCCATCTAATTTCAAATTGGTTATCTGGAACCCTTCATTTTTATTTGTAGAATACCGTTCATTTGTATCACCCATCTTGGTTCTTTCCATGAATATTTCCAAGATAATCCTTTTATTTTTAATCAACTACAATTTATATTAAATACACTTGAAACACGATCAAATCAGAAACTGCGTGTGTATGAAATACACCAAGGGACTGAAATACCCTAGGAATCTGCTTCTCACTTCAAGAACCCGTGAACCCTAAGTTACTTGTGCATAACCCTCTGTTATGTACTTCATAAAATCGTCAAACACGATATGAAGAAGAAACAGAATATCGATGTAATCCACAAAATCACTAATATAATTTGCACTTCACCGATTCTGTAATCTCAATATGAAATATTCAAATCACGGTATCTTCAATCCAATGGATAGAATCCCCTCCTTTTATGGATTCTTTCTATGATCATTAAAATAGAAGAAAACATTCAACCAAACAATCAAATAGGCTTACGATTTTGGTTGAATCCACTTAATCGGCATGAGAACACTTCATGATGACTGAAACTTCGCGATTAGGCTCCGATACCATGTTGATTTGACCCTCCAAAATATATTTTATTCATCAGAAAACAGAAGAATACAAGAGGGAATCAAGAAGGGTGCAGGTCGGCACCCCTTGGCTGCCACCACCTGCTGCCCACGTTTTTTCACCCCTTACTAACCCTAATGACAACATTTTAAATACTACTAATCTAACTTGAAAGACTAAAATGCCCCTAATTAGTAACTAATAGGATTCGGGTCTCAATGGATATAACTCACACTAATTACATAGAACTGAACATAAAGACATTAACCGACACAACCTAGACTCTAAACATTGTGTCAACTTCTCTTCACAATAGTAGAGCCAACTAAACTGTCAATGGCTTCATAAGTTAATGCAAGCTGGTAAGACAACTACTTGCACATGTTGGTGCAACAGAAGCCAACTAACTAAGTAGGAGTGTACAAAGAAGAATCACAACACAATTTTGAGCTAATGCTGGAAACTGATGTTATCGTGTGCCTAAAGTACATTTTTGATTCAGGTTTCAGAAGCATAAATTGTGCGAACAAAACTAAGCAGCTAGAAGTACCCTAGTTCTTAAGGTCTCACCATTACTGAGATCAGTCAATACGTCAATGAATTAAACTAAGGTTAGATCGTCAATCACAACGGCAGAATTAAAAAACACCAAACCTGGGAGTGTTGAGCACCAACTCCTGCTGCTGCCCCATTTGGACCCCTAAAAACAACAGAAACGGGAATCTGACCACCGGACATATAAAATGATTTTGCAGCAGAATTGATGATGTGATCAATAGCCTGTTAAGAAAAAAAAAAACAAATGAACCAGATAAAGTCACTTAATAGACACACAACACATAATGATATAAAGATAGACCAGTGGAACGCAACCTAAATTTCTGAACTTTTTCCTTGAGAGATATGACAAGGCATAATAAGCTCCCATATTAACTGTTTAAGACAGGAGAAGGCATCCATGGTAGGAAAAGATGCCATCGTTTCACAATATGCTTATGAGAAGTCTAAAGAATGCTCAGGAACCATATGTTGAATGCAAAATTTCCAGCACTAGTCAAGTCTTCAAGTACTAGAGAGATTCAACTGTAAACGAACTAATGTCTGGTTTACATGACATGATTTGGAGCTAATAATGTTAACTGGGACATCCATGGTAGGAAAAGATGCCATCGTTTCACAATATGCTTATGAGAAGTCTAAAGAATGCTCAGGAACCATATGTTGAATGCAAAATTTCCAGCACTAGTCAAGTCTTCAAGTACTAGAGAGATTCAACTGTAAACGAACTAATGTCTGGTTTACATGACATGATTTGGAGCTAATAATGTTAACTGGGACAATACCACATAAGGTCTGTCAAATCCAAAACCTGAGTTTGTCATATGTCATAGAAGTAGTGGTGCCACTTTACTTACCTAAGTAAGATTGAGCTGGAATGCAATAAATAAAATGTCTTAATATATAGATCCAGGATTGTAGTAACTGACTCTAGTCACGGGGCAGCAACCAACAAATCAAGGATCCTAGCATGATTGCAGCAACTTATATGACCATTCTTAGAACTTGCACTTGATTATGGACCAGCGGAACTTTCTTCAAAAATTACCACCGAAGTATAAGCCAAACCCAGTATAAAGCCTACGGTGAGGATCCTGGCCTTGAAGTTTCACAGGCAGTGATCCAAGTACAAAACCTCCCAAAGGTAGTTTCTTGTGGTGATAAAACCAAAATAGAAAATACTGAAGCTTCCTTTAAATACTATAGTGCATAAAATCTTGCTTATGAATTTTACCTACAAATGCAATGTTATACCCTCTTAAATTAAATGAACCAAATCCGCAAATACAACATTACAGCTTTAGCTACTACTTACGACAATTATCTTGGAGTGTCTTGGTACAGTGGATGCATTATGAAGGTCATGGGAATCAATATTTTATCTTTTCTCTTGCCCTTCATGTATCATCCAGTAGTATATTTGTATAAGATGTTTCAGTGGAATGTGGATTAGAAGAACCAGCATCCAACAATTTCAAAGGACGCAAATACAAAAGGAACATGTCAATAACTATGTTATTATGCAATACAAATTTTCTGACATAGTTGATGACAAACTCGGATAGTTATACCATTGTCAAAGAACACCAATAATCTTCTTCTGCATGCAAATCTAATATCATAAATCAAGAACTACTTCAAATGAACATAAGAAGGAAAAGGAGAAAGATGGATTGCCTCTGTTATAGGAGTATTGACTATCAAGAACTCTCTCCGGACCATATTTCTCAAGAAGGCCTCTGGTAACCTACAAAGCAAACCGTTTCAGCAGATAAATACAATTCTTTTTCTTTTTCTGCAGAGATTCTGTCTGCTTGTATTGGACTTCATCTTACCTTGTAAGCCCCCTGGTATTCACCAAAATGCAAATAAGTTCAAAAATTAGTAAATATTACCCCAAAATCTTTAGCAACTTTAAACCTATCATCTGCAGGGTACCTCTTTACCCATCAAGAAAACTTTGGGATCTGCGGCCATCTCCTCGTCTAGTGCAGAGTTTAGGGCATCGCATATTGCCATATGTAGAAATAAAGATACATAAACCAACTCAAGCTAAATGGTACTGAAAACTATTTACTCCGAAAGCAAGAAAGGTCCTTATGGATTTTGAGACAAAGAAAAGAAGGGTGAAAATCGAGTATCTAGAGCTCATGCTATCATCCTAAATAGGAAAGAAGCTGATCTCATCATGCATGGATGATATTCTAAATGGCTGCACAGCCTGCACTCATGAAATATGGTAAATTGATTGCCAAGAACCCCACTCTCTTCACAATAAGGAGGTTCATATTCTAACTGATAGCACCTGTGCAATTCTAAGTTTCTAACCTCAGGAACAAAAGGTTTTGACAATCTCCAGTGCCTGATAAGATCGTTTTCAGTGGATATTACAAACCACATGTCAAAATCTTGTTGAGTGGGATCTAGAGCAATCTTTATCTAGGAACAAAATTTTAAGAGAAGTGAACAAGTATCTTAGCACTGCTAAAAGTGAACAGAAGCATTCACCCTTGCTACAGCAATAATAAATGATTCAAGTAAGATCTGCTTTCAAGTTTGCAATTGTGCATTAACTGATTCATACACAGTCTCAATCAGTTTATACCAGGACACAAATGGTAAATTGGCCGACCTGCTAGGAAACCATCTGATCATAACACTAGGATTCCTCTCCTCTACCAACAAACTATGCTATGTGATTAATGGCCCCGTCCAGTCTGAGTTCACATTCTTCAGATGGGTTTAGATGTATACACCCAAAGGACTGCATCATTCACCTATCACCCACTCTCTAGCCTGGGCCGCAGATTTTGTTAACGTGTCATTCATATTAAGATTGTCTAGAAATTGTATGTATCAAACAACAATACCCACTGGCACGTAATTCACTTCTAGGAAAATTCTGGTTTCTTCAATTAGTGAAAGCTTTGGCATTCCAAGAGGCAAGCAGCAACTGTATCCTTCAATATATTATCCTTAACTTAGTTATCCCAATACACTTGCAACAATTGCTCACAGTTGTTTGTTCACAACTGGCTTATTTGCTTTGGATCATGCACTTCAGTTGCATTTATTCAATATAAGAACTGTGAGGATAAAAGCTGAACTGAAAAAGCGATGTATGTGGAGCATGGCAACAAGGGAAACGGGATGTACCTCTTTTCCACTACTTGAAAATCTCCTTTGTAGCATAGGTACTAGAGGAAAAATCCCACGTAAAAGCTGTCCATGCGCATGCAACAGCAGTAACATAATCACTTGGAGATCTATTATCATCGCATCACAGACTAATACCCATCAATAAAATCATTAAAATTGTGGTAACAAAAATACAAACATAATACTTAAAGAAATGGGCTCAAAACATTACCGAAGAGAACATAACTGCAGGAATTCCATTGCGGCCAATTTTTTGCATGATAGCCCCCAACATCTTCGTTCTTTAGAAATTCTGTAGGCATAGAACATCCATACTAGTTCAGGAAAGTTAACACTTGGTTATTGCACAAGAAATGGCAACACCACACACGCACATGAATACGCATGTGTGGTGCACGTAGAAACACAAGGTATCCTACCCAAACAATTTATAAGAACACACGACACAGATAGCACAGAGTCAGAAAACCATCTGATAGCGCAAAGGATACCATCTTCAAACCCCCCAAGGAGTTTCCTTCTTTCCTATTTACCCACATAGCAGAAACCGTATAAATACTAGATACAAAAAGTAAATATAAAACCGACTTCCAAGTTCCGCAAATAATTCAACAAATTAAAATTCATAGACTTTGATTCGTCAACTAACATTGATTAAGCGCCAGGCGTTCACTTCGATGAAACACAGAAACACAGAAAAGCAGAGAAAATCCTCGAACTATTTACTCTTCTAGAGTTTTCCATTTTAGAATGGTGCCATTCTAAAGAAACACAGAAACCAAATACCCAATATCCTCCAGAAAAGCAGGAATTCTATCAGAAATGAAAAACAATCAGTCAATCACGAACCGAAATGAACTCGCCAACTCTAACAAGAAGCCCTTATCTTCATAGAACAAAAACCTTGTCTTTCATGGATCAAAACCGAAGTCAAACACCTAAGACCCTGAGCACACAAATATGACGAGCGAACACTATTAAATCTATCTAAGTCCGATCCACGGGCCTCCAAAACTGGAAGAAAAGCTGAAGCCCAGTCAGATTGGAGAAACTGATGCTCCTATAAAAACAGGAAAGAGAACCCCAACAACAAAATCAAACTAACAATCCCAACAGAAACACAAAGCACAAAGAAAACGAACTTCGTCAAAGCCAATTAACGAGAAAGAACTCTCGATGGATCAAAACTCCGTGCTTCCTTGACAAATCGAGAGGAGGGGGGGGGGGGGGGGGGGGGGGGGGGGGGGGGGGGGGGGTACCGGCTTCACCTACTGAACTCTTACCGACCCGACTCGTTCTGTTTCTCCTACTCAATGTCACCCCGTCCAATTTTCAAGTAAACATACGTATTCGCCCAGTCGTGGACATGGGCAATGCCGAACCGGCTCAGTGGTTTCGTTTACGAATCGGGCCAGAAACCGGTGTAAACCTAACCCGAACCGAATACAAAACAGAGTACCATCCGGTTCGGTTCTGGTTAAGTGAAACCGATGATTCAAACCATGGGTTATATATATAATATATATTAAAAAATATTTTTTTATAGTTTTTTCCAGTTTCGAACGGTTTAAGCATTAAACTGAAACCGATGATCTGATTTGAGCTTCCAATGCTCAATTTTTAGTCAAAGCTTAATCGAGTCAATCTTGGTTACAGTGAGCTCAAACAAGTTTAACGATCTGAGCTTGAGCCTAGAGATCAAAGCTCGTTGAAGTTTACTGAGGGACACGAGCCGAGTCAAGCTTGCTTGTACTCGAGCTGAGACTGGGCTCGATTGCACCCGTAGGCTGAACCAAAAAGCTTCATAATTGGATCCTCTCAAAACAGTAGAAAGTACATGATAATCCTCATCATTAGTTGTTAAAACCAGCTTGCACCATCAGTATTGCCTGACCCATTCTCAATGAGCAAATGGGAGAAGGCATACACAAGCAACAAATAACTTGAATCTTTAATTGAGGGAGGGTGTGAGATTTCCACGCTAATGCATTGACTTGTGGATCTTTAAAATTCATCACCTTCACCAAGCTCTAAAACATATCGAGCATAGGTCGAGTTAGGAGTGTTTAAGGAACCGTTGGAACCGAACCAAACCACTAGAAGTTCTAGAGATCAACGGTTTGGTTTGGTTTTGTTTTAACAGGAGAAATACTCGATGGTTCCGTTCACGGTTCTAATGCAGGAACTGAACCAAATCGCTGAGAAAACCTTTTCATAAAGGAAAATTTTAATACCGTATTGAAAAGGGAGGTGGAGCTAGGAGATTCATAACATCTATAAAAATGAGTCTTAAGGGTTTGAACAAAGTATGCCTTTTTGCTCTTTTGGATAAGATCAAGTGTAGTGTTTGTTCTTGGTCATTAGATGCCTAGGTAGCATCTCTCCATGAAGATAGACACACTTGTATCATGTTTTGAAGCAAGCAAATTTTTAGTGAGTGAATCCTTCAATACGAACAAATTACTAAGAACCAACCTCTCAAAACCTACAAAAAAATCGAAGAACCAACCTCTCAAAACCTACAAAAATTCGAGAAATCAGTCAGCGTCTCTTTCTTTTTCTTTTTTTTATAAATCTCCAATAAGATTCATAAAGAAACAATAGTATATTCGTTGGCTGTGAAGAAAGCAATAATAGCTTTCAATGGATGAATTACCGGTCATTGGATTAAATTGCATGTGAAGAAGAGAGAGAAATTGATGTAAGAGTATTTTTGATATTTTCAAAATATAGGATGTGTAGTTAAGACTCGAAACTGTTTGGTTCGGTCCATTTTGGTTGTTAACCATGTCATGGCTTGGTTCGGTCTTTCAACATACCAAAAACCACAAGTAGCAGTCTAGTTCGAGACTGAGGCTAAAACAGAACCGCGAACACCCCTAAGTAGAGATTCATTCTTTTACTGATAAAGGCACATCTTGCACATAAATTGTAAAGTGAAAGAACGAGAATGACATATGTTTATCTTTTTTATTTTATAGAAGAATATTCTTTTAAATTCGTGAATAACATTCATATCATTATCTAAATAACATTCAATGAGTTCTTGTATAACACCTTCTAATCAACTCAAATGATCCAAGCAAAATCAAAACTTTAATTAAAGTATACTAATGCCAAAACAATATTAAAATAGTGTTTGTACGCATAGATTTTGGCGACACGAGATGGGAGTGGTCCCTTTTAATGTTCTTGATGCTTTCATGGATAATCGCCACTCTTCATGATGGGTACTTGATTCCAAGTTATAGGATTTAAATGGGTTTGGATTGATCGGATGAGCCAAATCCGAATCAAACTGATAGTGTCAGTTTAATGAGTCTCATGTATTGTTGGATCAGGATGTAATCAAGACTCGACTCAACTTGTTAAGAAAATGTCGGGCTCGAGCTTGAGGTCGATTGAGCCTCCAGATTAAGGCTTGAGATCCAGTTAGGTTCAAAACAACTCCAACCTCATGAATATATATATATATAAAGAGATAGTGATATATGCTTTAATCCATTCATACTTAAATCTACTTAAACATCTCTACCGTGTGATCGATGAGGTCAAGAGTAGAGATTTGAATTTGAAAAAATTAATTGTATTATTGTATATTAAATGTAAAGTACAAAAAAGTAAAACATTATAATTTGCTTTTTAATTCAAATCTCCACCATCAATTACGTCGATCGTACGGTGAATATGTTTAAGAAGATTTAAGGATGAATCAAATTGAGCATGAACCACTATCTCTATACATCTGGATTCAACCCCTGTATTGTGAGAAAGAAAGAAATACTAAGACACTCACTATTCAAATTTTCTTTTTGGAGGAATTAAATTTTGAGTTTGCTGAGCTATATATATATATATATATTGTCAATTAAAACTTGTGTTTTGCTAGACGTAGACGTGACCAGTTTAGAACTGGTGGTTTGAACTAGGAAAATTAGGTCCCAAACTGGAACTGCCCAACCGAGTCCAAAACTGTAATTGGATTGGGAACTCCTTTTTTCGGTTATGGTTCCTCCTCCCGTAAAAACTAGATCAAGACCCTAACAAATTTATAAATTTTGTCAAAACTTCTACTTTTTTAGTTTTTTTTTCAAGTGAAAACGGTAGCTTTAATAGGGAATTTACGAGCGATAACTGAACTTGGTGAAACTCAATTCGGCAACATTTGTGGTTATGAGAATCGATCATGTCTGCCTATAGATATATCTGGTTTTGGTTAAACCAGGACCATCGATTCTGAACCAGCAGTTTTGGATCCACCGAAATCTGGAACCAAAATCAAACCGGCCACCCCTTGGTTTCAGGTTCAGCTCCAGTTCAGCGGCTTCTGGTTTCAGTTTCAATCTTATTTTAAAAAAGTAGAAAAGATAAATTTAAAAAATAATAATAGAAAGGTCTTGGAACTGTTGGGTTTTGTTCCAACTCGGTTCTCTTCTTGGTGGAAATGGAACTGAACTGGAACAAAAACCAATAGCAACCGGACTGTGTGGTTTCTAGTTCGGGTTTCGGTGGGTTCCAGGGTCGGTCTGGTTTGGTTGAAGCCGGACAGGTCTACCTGCCTGTAGTCAATTTCCACCACAAAGTTTAGTAGAGTTCACTATATTGAGTGTCAAAATTAGCAGATATGCATAAGGATTCACATCATTAAGGTGGACCTGCTCGATAATCAACTTCACGGTTCATCATCCCTTATTCCATTGGAGGATCCAAATGTGAGTAGATCATGTGGGAGACTGACAAGTTTGAATTGCAATTCTGTAGGACCAATGTAATCGTGACACTCGTTCATATTATGAATCCGGTTGGTTGGTTTTGGACCCTTTGAAACTGAATCCAATTAATAAACCAAGAAATTGTGAACCAAATCAAACTGATTTTCAATAGAACCAAATCGAACTGAAAATTTCAGTTCTGTTCAATTCAGTTATTCAGGTATTTGAATAATGCTTACCCTTAGTAGGGATAGCTACATTGGCCGGACCCATGGATTTGGAGGCAATACCCGGTTTCGATCGCGTTTGTGTTCGGGTGCAACAATTACTCCAACTGCTATCTATATCCTACCATACATGTACATATACATATATGTACACACACACACACACACACATATATATATATATACATATGTTTAAGGATATATTATTAATAATTGTGCTTATATACATCTAGTGATGATAAGGAATGGTCTTTGATATGTTTTAATTATTTAGTTGTCGAGTTACTTATACATTAATTTATATGTTCATCTTTTATGGTATTTATGATTGTTAGTGTAACTGAAACCAATAAGTGAGTCCACCTTGAGAGAGAGGTGGCTTTAGGAAAGCAGGAACAAGTGGTGCATACAAAGAAGAAACAAATATACACATATATACACACACATATACACACACATATACATACATATATATATATATATATATATATATATATATATATATATATATATATATATATATATATATATATATATGTTTTGGAAGAGCACACAAATAAAGACTACCTGAATTTGGTCGTTCGCATTTATATTTGAAGGATTTACAAGTGCCTGATAAGTAGTTACGATTTCTGAGTCTTGATGACAATTGATCCAAAGCGATCTCTATGTACGTACTGTAATGATCAAGGCACATTGCATAATTATCTGTATCAACTAGGTCTTAATTCATTACATATCATGGCAGTCTAGGAGGGAGCCTTGGTGGGAAGAGGCTGAGGGCTATCTTGAGTGGCCGAGTTTTGTTGGCTGTAGCACGAGCTCACGTTCAAGAGTTGCGAGAATACCTTGAGTCTCCTGAATCTGTCCCTCGTTGATGGTTGAGATTTCTTAGCTGCATCCTGCGTATTGACAATCAATGAAGCCAATGCCGGAAAACAGTTAAGAGTCGTCTAAGGGCTATCTGCGTGTGTGTGTGAAATGATATAAGTGATCTTTGTATATATATATATATATATATATATATATATATATATATATATATATATATATATATATATATATATATATATATATATATATATATATATATATATATATATATATATATATATATATATATATATATATATCTTGGTTGCTTGAGAAAAGAAAAGCTCCATGAAGCTTTGTACATACCGCAGTTCTTGGTGTGGCACAGTCGATGCTTTTGTGAGCTTCACATGATTCAGCGTCAATCACATGTTCCTTGCCTACGGGATCATGTTTATTAATAACTACATCAGAATTTTTTTGGGGGGGAGGGACAGAGAGATATTAGGATGCATGCAAAACTAAGAAGATGATCCGATGTCGAGAAGTAATGTCATTCAGCTCTGACCCAAACTTTAAAAACCACTAAAACATTTTCTTGTTTAGATGAAAAACTTTTAATGTAAAAGAAGAATATGAATGTACTCACCGTCTTCCACGCTCTCCTGATCCGAGTCAGTATGAATCGATCCACGGCAATACTCTCTAAAGCTCGGCGAAGATGGCAAATCTGCAAAGCCTGGCGAGTATCGTCCATCTTCATTCGAAATATCAGCAGCAGCAGATACACCAACCCCTTCTTCCTCCTCCTCCTCCTTTTCTTTTTCTTTCTCCTCTTTCCCGACGCCATGCTTCTTCTGTTCATGGTCCTCATTCATGATCACCTTCTCCAATCTCCCATCAGACTCCTGTGCCGGACTCTTATCAGCCATGTCGGTCTGATCAGCACCACCATTTTCATCCACAGCCTTCTGGGATCTCTGAGTGATCATGGTCCGATCATCATGGCCTTCTTCCTTGATCTCCTTCTTTTCATGGTGCATGAGAGAGCCGGCGTCGTCCTTAACGCTGAGGGATTCATTATTATTGGTCGTGAGAAGCTCTTCAGAGGAGACGGTACTGAGATTCTTTCCCATGAGCTTCCTCCTCATTGCCTGCAGCTTCACTCCTCCCACAAATTTCATGATTGCAGGATTTGCGACCGCCGTCATGCTCGTCGCCTTCGACGTGCTGGCTCCCATCGACGGGGAGAGGATCAAGGACAAGAAGGAATAAATGAGAGGACGAAGGAAGGTGGGGAGCCAAAGGGGTGTTAAAAACTCGTGGCTGAGGGGAAGAGTTAGATCGAGGGCTGTGGGGCATTTACGTGTGAAACGACTGCATGGCAGTCGTCCATATATATATCCTCGATCGTTCCATGAGATGGTGAATCCTGATCTTGTTCAATATCAGCATAATTGATGATATTGAATCTGAGCCGTAGGCTGTGTACTTTTTTAATGGATTACTGATCGATATGACAGGTTTTCAGTGATATAGAATTCCATCTAGCCTCTTCTCAAAGGTGTTACAGCTAGTGACAGCACCGGCTAGCTTATTTTAAGCATTTGTTGCCGTGATTCACTGGTTCGTTGGAGATTTTTCCATGTAATTATTGGACGGGAGAGGGTTCATCTGTATTGATCTGGAGGGATGTTTTTGGGTTATTCCATTTTTTTATTTTGGTAAATGTCTATTTTAAGTAGAAAAAAATGATGCAGCCACGGTGTTTGGGGTGGATAGCTCGTAGCTGTGCACTAGCAAGTGCGCATATGCTCTCTGCTATGCACTTCAAGCACCGATACCGTAAGCCCCTAAGCAGCCTATTTGATGCGGGTTGTCTGCTTAAAGAGATTATACGCTAGCTCCAGAGGTTATATACACCGTTGCCTCCTACGCATTTTTCATCTCTCTCTCTCTCTCTCTCTCTCTCTCTCTCTCTCACACACACACACACACACACACACACACACACACACTATTTGCTGGTACCTTCACAAGTTTGCATGTGTTTGATGGGAGTTTCAATATGTGCTATAAAGTTTCAAAGTCCGTGACAATTGTAACATATTAAAGAAATGCAAAACATTTAGCTTCATAATATATTTAAAAGTACTAAATTAGTGATGATTTATGCTAAATAATAGCATTTGGGAGATATATGTTTATTATTCAATATTTCAATTAATTCATATTCATGAAATGTACTTAATTGATACTTATAAATATTGTTATTTTATTTATTTTTACGCTGAGTACACATTAATGACACTTAAATGTTGGCCACTCATTTGTCCCATCAAGAAAAACATAGCCAGAGTTGAACCGTGAGCTATACCATAAACCCCCGATATCACCTATGCTATCAATAGTGGTTAGCACACTTACTCGGTTAACCTCTTATATGTCTAAGTGTTGCATTTAGTGTGAGCTATACTTTCTTTTATATTCTTAGTTTTCGCTAGAAGGAATGCACTCAGTCGCTAATCTAGAAGCTCTTTTAAGGTGAGGCAAATAGCCCCTCAAATGGTTTAGGGTAAGGGCCAACTATGTATTATAGTCTATATCGATCTCACCATGGGCTATAGGCTTTAAGTTGATTTTCAAAATTTCGGACCCATATCGATCTCACCATGGGCTATAGGCTTTAAGTTGATTTTCAAAATTTCGGGTGGGCCGGACTCTCCACCTCGGCTCAATATACATCTGTCACTGACCATACTTGAGGATGTCTACTGGCCAGTGGCGGTGGGCACCCTACCTCACCTTGGTGTAGATCTGCCATTAGCTGGTGGCAATGATCTTTCTAACCTAACATGAGGGGTTCAAACTGAGTTGACACTGAGGTGTCTTATAGCCCATGGCATGCATGAAGTCGCCCAACCCAATCTTGCCAATGAAACATAAGTGCATGAGTTGCACAATGGGTGATAGCCACACCTACCCCTAAGGGGTCGACTCACAAGTTAATGTTCACGAGTTCGATACGTGGGACGTGCATGCTTCGGCCTCCCCATAAAAATTTAACAATGTCTAGCATTTCCGGGTGAGGTTGGCGCTTCATGGTATGATGCAAGCCTAATGAAGTCTGGCCGATGCTTACAGGGATGGATCTAATTTTCACGATGCATGTGTCTATGATGAGAGCAACGCTACTTGGATAGGTTATCTCCTTCATAAGGTCGTTTCTGAACTTTTTTACTAACGAAATGGCCTCGAGATTAAATCCTAGGAGTAATTCTTGCTAGCGCTAGTAGGTGCTAACAGGCACATTATGACCTTTAGACCCATTCAAAGTCATCCCAGACACTTGTGAGATCTGATTCTGTAAAGATCCTACGCACTGGTACTAGCAGCGTCATACACACATTATATAAAAGGAGAGTCTAACATGCTTTCAAATTTAGGTGCTTGCATATCATTGCGTATATGAACCCTTGGATCCAGTCGATGCAGGGGTTCAGATGAAACCATTATACTTGAGAAAGGAAGACCCTAAACGCTCTCTCATGCCTATGCCCCTCTTTGCTGCGCCCTGCCCGCCCCACAAGGGCAGGCTGCCATCGTTACCATTACCGTCACTGCCGCCGCCCAAGATTCCCCCTAAGCATTCACGATGAACTCTCTCTCTCTCTCTCTCTCTCTCTCTCTCTCTCTCTCTCTCTCTCTCTCTCTCTCTCTCTCTCTCTCTGTATATATGTGTGTGTGTGCGTGTACGCATGCGCGATTCTAAATCACTTTGTAACAAAGGAAAAAATGCCTTGGCTTATGGATACATGCCTATTTTTCTGCAACGGCTGTAATATTTTTGGTCCTTCCTCTCAAATTCTTTTGATAATGGTGATTATAAATCACCAAGAAATTAGAACTATCATATATGATCAACCATGGTACTTACGTTTCTGATGATCTTTTGCTATAGATAGGCTGTAAAATAAGCTCAACAGTAGGGGCTCAGTCAATCAGAGAGAGAGAGGGAGCTCACCGTGGATGCCTAGAGGGAGCAGGCCTTCTACAAGATATGCATGCCCTGAATATCGAACTCAAAACCTTTGACTTGCAGTTCTATATAGTAGCCTTACAACTCCTGGTGTATATAACAATAAATTTCATGAGGGAAAGAGGGAAAAAAAGAAGAAATAATTTCCCTTCTCTTATTTCCCTTCTCTCGAACTCTATTCCATTTCTCTGAAGTCCATAAGAATGCCATGAAACCAAATAACTAAACAAACACCACTTACACCCTACTGAACTTTTACCATTTTCTGCATCCCCATAAAAAAAAGGTGTTGGAGTTCCCAGAAGTCCCTTTGCCTCGTATCATATTAACTGTACAGAACAACAACAACAACAACAACTAAGCCTTCTCCCATACTAGACATTAACTGTATGGAAACTGAAATAATAAAGGACCGATTTGGACCCAAACAGGCAATGATATGCAGCATTCAGGCAATTGCTCTCAATAACTGGACAACCCACCCTCCGAAGGTTTCAACTTTAGAACACCCGTTGGTGAAACTTCGAGCCTACGACCCTCGCCCCAAGCCCATATCAAACTTTGGCATCTGCACGAGCTCGATAGCCTTGGAACTGATAACTACCAATAATCACCACAAGAGCAAATACCATTTTTGAAATGATGGAAACGGTTTGAGTCTCTAACAATTATCTCCCTCTCTGATACCATGGAAATGAACTTGGTAGCATTGTGGCAATCTGCACACACCCTCAAGTTCTTGAATATATGAATTGGAGTCCCAGCCTTTGTCTGAATAAGTCCAAACACGATCGCCAACCTTTCACTATGATTCGATAAGATATGCTCCTTCTCATCTTCCTCCACATCCTGCAACACACAGCTGAAATCTGGTGTATAACCAATGTTCTTGATCTTCCCAATCAATACCGCCATTTCCTCATAGGTTGTTTAGATATGTGGATGAGTTCGGGTTCCAGTAAAGAAGACATGAATAGTGTTGTTTACTTCAATAGAGCTCCACCCAGGTGTTTTCCTCAGTCCCTTGTCTACTGCTAGAGACCGCATCTTTTGTACACCTTCCCATCTCCCAGCACTAGCATTCGTGTTTGACATCAAAACATAGTAACCAACATTCTCTGGATCGAGCTCGAATATACAAGCTGAAGCCAACTTTACTAGTTCAACATTTCCATGTATTCTACATGCCCCAAGCAAAGCCTCCCATACACCAGCATCGGGCTTCATAGGCATGCTAATGATGAAATCATAGGCAAGGTCCAAGTTTCCTGATCTTCCAAGAAGATCGACCATACAAGCATAGTGCTTCAAGTTGGGGATAATACCATATTCACCACGCATTAGCTCGAAGTACTCTTGCCCTTGATCAACCAAGCCAGCATGACTGCACGCAGATAGAAGCGAAACAAAGGTGACATGATCTGGTTTCAACTCCTGTTTCCTCATATCATCGAAAAGGTCCAGTGCTTTCTCCCCATGGCCATGAATCGCAAGGCCAGATATGACTGCATTCCACGCGGCCAGGTTTCTCTTCGGTCCTTCTCAAACAACTTTACGGATTCCTCTAGCTTACCACATTTGGAATACGGATCGATTAAGCAGGTCGTCACATGTATTTGAGTTCCTTCTCTTATGAAACCCAACTGAGAGCAAGCAGGAAGGACACTAACCAATGTCCCTTGATCAAATTGCACCCCCTCCTCTTGCATTTGGTGATACAGAAAAAGGGCCTCATTTGCAAGTCCATTCTGAGTATTGGCGGTGATCAAGGCATTCCATGATATGACATCCTTTCCACTCATCTTACCAAAAACACGAGTTGCATAATTCACCATACCCAGCTTTGCGTACATATCAACTATAGCATTGCTCACAAAAGTCGTATCACCAAAATCTCTCCTCATAATGTAATTATGCACCGACCTACCACATCGGCAGTCACCAGTTTGAGCAGAAAAGCCAGCGTCTTTCATCACGGAATAGAACGCTGTAGCAGTAACTGAGTCGCCCTCCTGCTCATAGGCTGAAATTATAGCATTCCATGACACCAGATCTCTTTCTCTCACTTCGTGAAACAGTAGCTGAGCATCCTTAATACAGCTTGACTTTGCATACATATCCATCAACGCATTCATCACAAAAGTATCGGAATCAAGTCCATGCTTGATAACATAAACGTGCATCAACCTTCCCCTTGCAAGAGCTCCAAGAGGTGCAATTGCGGGAAGGACACTTGCCACTGTGGTTGTATCCATACGCTCTCCTCTCGCCATCATCTCCTCAACAACAACCAATGCTTCACTAGCGCAACCATTTTTGACAGAACCCAGAAACCATTGCGTTCCAAGAACCAACGTCTCTCTCGTACATTTCAACAAACAATCTATGTGCATACCATATAGCTCCGCATTTCGAGTATACATTGATTAGAGAGGAAGCGACGTAAACGTCCGGAGCAAACCCCAACTTAACAACGCAGCAATGGTCCACTTTCCCTTCCTTGACAAATAGTAGAGACGCAGACGCACTTTAAGTACCGCCGGAAACGTGAAGCGATCAGGGCGGACTCTCTGCTCCAACATTTCGGAGAACACTTCCATGGCTTCACGAAAGCAACCGTTCTTCACGCAAGCAGAGACCATAGAGTTCCACGCCAAAACATACCTCTTTGCGACACTCCGAAACGCGAGGTGCGCGAGGGACACTTCTCCGGCATCGGCGTAGAGATTGATGAGCTTTGTGGAGAAGACGTTACCGGAGCGGCCGGTGACGAGAAGGAAGGCGTGGAGCTGCTTGACGAGCCGCGTCGTGTTGCACAACAGGTACAGCGATCCAAAGTCCGGGTTTTGGCCGACGGCATTGCCGGTGATGGTGGTGCACGGCCGAAGACGGACAGGAGGAAGTTTGTTCGAGAAAACGTGCTTCGCTATGCGAGTAGGAACCATGCAGTCTCTGGTGCGAGTTCAACGTGGATCGCTTTCATAGGCCGAGACCTGAAGCAGCAGGTGACAGCGACACGATTTTGATTAGTGTCCCTGGTAAACGGTACGACACGGTTTCAGTTACTTGAGAAAGGCTGGACTTGATCCTTTACTACGGCAATGAAGCAAATCAAGAGTTAGTGCAGATTATCGGACAAGTCATATAATAAAATTATGATAAAAAATTATTAAATAAGTATTAAGAACCAACTTGAATGTATGCTAAAAAAGATATACTATTGAAGTTATTCACCTATTAAGACTTTTTATGAAATATGTTTGAATAAAAAAGAACTTTATATTGTATTTTTTGGTTTAGAATCGAGTGTCAAAAGACCTTGGAAAGGAAAAGTAATCTCATTAACATCTGTTGGTACAACAAAAAACTGGATCCCAATGTGAACAAGTCCAAATCTGAGCAAAGAACAACCGTGTTCATTAACAAGCAAAGAACCAATTGAACCAATATGAAGAGCGAATTTGAATCAACGACTGCTCCCCATGAACCATGTCATGTACTGGACCTACACCAGTAACACGTCGGGTTGGATTTGAATTTAGGGTTGGAGAGGAGGGAGTAGAGGCAAATGCCACTGTCGCCGCTTCACACGCATACCGGAAGAAGAAGAAGAAGAAGACCTCCCAAGACTCCTAGCTGAACTGCTATTCTATAAAGACTCTCCTCTAGTTCTACTAAATAATGAAACCCTAAAATTTATCTTCCCTTTAAAGACTCAAGATACCAATACATCATAACTACTCCAAATAAGACTCACGGCACCAATGCAAAAACAAAACCAAAAATATAAAAGACTCCAATGCAAGGACACAACACTGATCCTTAGGACACCATGACACGTCGCCGATATGTGAAAAAGAAGAACGCTCACGACCGCTTGCTCATATTTAGATATGGAACTCTCCCTCCCTCTATCTATCAATTTATTCATTTAGCGAAAAAAAGAAAATGAAAATAGACCTCTAAGTCAATTTTGCATGCATGTAATGCATCTTAACCGATCTGATAATCTAGAAGATCACCACAAGTATCATAAGCCATGGAATGGTTTTTGTATGCCGAAACACAAGAATGCTATGCCTCTTGTTGTGTGGTGATGATCTCCTAGATCACCTGATCTAAAGTAGGTCTGAAGCTGCCTGATTGCAAGCAGATGTGGGCCTTCCTTACTCATCTGCTATCAATAAAAGGATAAATATAGACATGTCCGGTTCTCGTACCCGGCATTAGCGGTTTCAAACCATCGAATTTAGTTAGTCTAAAACTTGAAACCATAACTGAACCGGTCTACAAGCGGCTCCGATTACTGTTCTAGAGCCGTTGGTTTTGGTTTGAGCCTGGAACCAATACTTTTATTAAAAAAAAATTCAAACTTATAGAAAAAATAAAAAAACAAAACCAACGATTTGAAATTGTTGATTTCGGTTTCAGTTCTATAAAAGGTGGAACCAGAGTTGAACCGAAAGTCCCCAATTCCATGTTCAACCGGTTCTTGAGCTGGTTAAGAACCAGCCATGTCTAAGAAAATAAATAATGACATACACAAACTGTGGAATTAGTTAAAACAGAACGTTTTGCAAGTTAATTCGCTCTGTATTTTGTAAAGCTGATGTGTGTCTCAATATTAGAGCATTATGCTTTTCATTTTTTGGGGGGTTTACAATGGGGAGGCCGAAGCGAGATGCACACATCCCGGTTATCGAACTGATGACCTCCAAGTAGTGAGTTGACACGCTAGCCTAGTGAGCTTTTGCTCGTTGTGCGGATCAAGCGCACCTCCACCCGCAAAAAGCCAACGCCAAGAAGCGCCTCCGCCGCGTCTGGCAGTCTCTCTCTCTCTCTCGTGTTATGCGCTTAGGTTGGTGTGTTTGTTTGAAAACATGGAACAAGCCTTTTACAAGACGGTGTGTTTTTGGTATCACTCTTATGCATCCAAAATCGTTACTCTGTAAATGGTTGTCCCAATTATTTCATCAAGTTATTAACTT
Organism: Brasenia schreberi; assembly: GCA_036023115.1. Classification (NCBI taxonomy): domain Eukaryota; kingdom Viridiplantae; phylum Streptophyta; class Magnoliopsida; order Nymphaeales; family Cabombaceae; genus Brasenia; species Brasenia schreberi. The sequence goes on along the minus strand of JAYKKT010000079.1, from coordinate 20,646,221 downwards.
GTGCTTGTAGTTTCGTGACCTTTTCATATTCGCATATGGTTTGAATGGAGAAAGGAGTAGTTTGGGGCGTCTTCATTATAGTAAACTTAAGCTCGTAGTTGGGGGTTTATGGAATACTAAATTGCTGTGATTGTGGATTCTAAAGCTGGGAGTGCTTTTATCTGATTCTGCTTCACATTTGCGTAGATTTGTTTAGGATACGATTTGACTGGTCTATATCTTAGATTTTTGTGGGGGTTTCGTGGAAACGATAGTGATTGAGAATTTCACTAGTTCCGTTCGATTGTTTCTCCCTATTTCTATGTTAACAAAATCCACTCAGGTAAACGCATTCAGTTGAATTTTGATGACAAACTTATTGTTGACAGCTTGGTCATTAGTTACTGTAAAGGGCATCATATCGAGCACGTTTTAAAGTGGCCATCCTAAGTTTCTGTAAATCTGTTTTAGATGGTTATCTTTGTTCCATGATCATTGCATATAATATTCTAGGCTGGAGAACTTTCTTGTTTATTCAATCTGGTGTTATGAAGACCAGTTTACACCCTAGGTATGGAACCTGCGACCTCCTTCATTTTAAGTGGTGTAAGTACGCCCTGGCTAGCCAGGTGAGCAGGACCTTTCGGATAGCTTAGGAACAAGCAGATGTGCTTGTTTAGAGTGTCAAGTTGTTAACCTTTTCATTAGGAAACAGTATGAGAATTCTTTCTTCATGGAGTGAATCTGGGAGCGAAAAAGTTATGTAACATAGTATTATGTGGCAAACTGTGTTGCTACTTCTGGCTCAAGATATGTTTTGATGAAGACAATCTTCAGTAATGGACAATATCATTTCTAGTCGAGATAGGTTGTAATGCAGTAACTATTTCAATACTAAATTTGCATTTTGCAACTTTTGTGGTCTTTTCTATGGTCTATGTACCATCTAAGCACAGATTTATTAACTGTGAGAATTTCAAGAGTAGGAGTTATTAACTGTTAGAGTTTCAAGCACAAGAGTTATTAACTATTAGAGGTCCAAGCACAAATTTATTAAATCTTAGAACTCCAAGAGTAGGAATTATTACATGTTAGAGTCTCAAGTACATATTTATTGATCGTGGAGTCTCAAGAAATACATTCCCAAACCAAGAAATTGTTGTGCATACCTTATTAAATAATTTACACAAGTCATGTACTACTGTTTTGAAACAATTTTCAAACTTATCCTTGATTCATTAGAATTTTTCTTGTTTTTTTTATCTAATTTTTATTTGTAAACTATTTTTTAATTAAAAATTTATGAATATAATATAATACACTAATCTTATAGAGAAAAATTATACATGATACGATATGGTACAAACAACATTGCTATGTACTTCCCATTTATGAGTTACATTATTAGATTATTTTCTCAATGCATTTTGGGATAACTACTAGTCCGACAGGTGATGCTTAGATGGTAGATGTGTGAGGATTTAAAACCCTGCTTCGTTGGCATGGTGGCCAGGCACATTCAGTGAATAATTGGGATTTATGCAAGGCATCCCCTTTCCTTGCCGTACCTCTTTCACCTAACCTGTTAGAAGCCATCAAGCTTCCCTTTTACCTGATGAACCCAAACGGATCCAAGTTCAGCTTAAAGGAAAATACCAACCTGCTATTCCTTTCTCCAACCCTTATACCATTGGACATTCTAGATCCAAGCCCTTTAACTGTGGTGTACAAGATCACAGACTCCAAACTAATCGCAACAACCAGTGTTGTCTGACGCGTATCGTATCGTGTATCGCTGGGCTCCACGATACGGGCGTATCGTATCGTACTTTAATATTAAAATAATGTAAAAATTAATTAAAAATCAATAAAAATTAGTAAAAATCTGAAAAAAATAAAAAAAAAATCAGAAAAAATCTAGTAATTGCTTTAAATTCATATACTGTAAGTTTAGTACAGATTGATCATTCAACATTGAACAATTGTATCTCAATTTACATATTTTGAATTCAAAAAATGAAATACACATTACAGACAGTTACATTTTACAAATTGTAATCAGGATCATCAACTAAATAATCTTCATCTTCTCTTTGTTGCAAATCCTCATCATCATCATCAGTGACACCTTCTTCTTGAAAATCAAATTCTTCATCTCCTTGATATTGTTGTTGCGCTCCTTTCAAATTAATCCAAGCAACGTCTTCTTCAGTTAGGAGGGCATTTTCTTCAGTGTCTTCCATAACCCAATCTTCTAATATATCAAAATTATCCAAACTTATTGGATCGAAGTGACTTTCTTCTCTATTTACTTTTTTTAATTGCCTACAACAAACAAAGATAAACAATTAGTAAATAATATTAACAATTGAAGACTGAAGTTAAATTATATTGAATTGAAAATTTGAAAGTAATACAACATTACCTTTCACGAAGGCGCATGTTACAACGAATATAAACTAAATCATTTAGTCTTTTATGTTCCAACCTGTTGCGCTTCTTTGTATGGATGTGTTCAAAAACACTCCAATTTCTTTCACAACATGTTGCACTACATGTTTGGCTTAAGACTCTCACTGTAAAATCTTTAAGGTTTGGACAATCAATTCCAAACCTGTTTCACCAAACATCTGTAGAAAAAGACAAACATTATAGACATAATCCACAGTAATGTAAGATGAAACTTAAATATGAAAATAAACAATTTACCTGGACGCATCGTACTGCGGTTGCGAATTGCAACAGGCAAACCCATCAAGTGAAGAGCATTATCATATATCTCCATCTCTCGATGTATCGCATCTGCTATGCTCTCATCTGGGACTAATCTGTCGATGCATTCAATGATTCCTTGATTAACCTCACCATCCCTTTTGAAGGTTGTTGAGTACCTCAATGATGGGTTTAGATAGTAGGCTGCTGCATGAATAGGCTGATGCAATTGTTTATTCCATCTACTATCAATTATTTTCCACACGGGCACATAATCTCTTTTTTTTCCATTAAAGTTATTTCTGATTGCTTCTTTTGCCCTGTCCATAGCTTCATAAAGGTAGCCCATAGATGGTTTCTCCTCGCTGTCAGCCAATCTCAAAACTTTCACTAAAGGACAAGTAATTTTCAATAATCTGATACATGCATTCCAAAATGAACTTCTAAAAACCATTTCTGCAATCTCATTTAACTTTCTGTTCCTTTTGTTTTGAGGCAACTCTGCAAATTGTTGTCACTCATTTGAGGAGAACATTCTCTTTAAAGCTTGCTTCTGTCTCACAATACTCTGTACTGATAAGAAGTTTGTTGCGAACCGAGTTGCAGCTATGCGAAGAAGCTCTGCACCTTCTGTGTATCTCCTCATCATACACAAAACAAATGCATGGTTGTAAATGAATTTTGTAATATCTTGGCAACACTCAGTTGCTGCCTTTATTTCATCCATCTCACCAATGTCCTTGAGGATGAGATCTAAACAATGGGCTGCACATGGTGTCCAGTAGAAAGTCCCATAAATATCAGCAAACTCCTTTCCAGCTGCTTTGTAGTTAGCTGCATTATCTATAATCAATTGGACTATATTTTCTAGCCCAACCTCCTGTATAACCTTATCAAATTCCTCTCGTAGGATCTCTGCAGTGTGTCTCTCCTCTGACATATCTAGAGATCTCAAAAACATGAGTCCTTTAGGACAATATACAAGAAAGTTTAGCAATGTCCTTTCTCGCCTATCGGTCCATCCATCTGCCATTATAGTGCATCCTGTTTCCTTTCACGATTGTCTCAAAGTCGAACAATATTGCTACACTTCAATCACGGTCTGATCTAATATCTTCCCTCTCAACATCTGATAAGAGGGCATCCTGTATTCTGGACCAATGTTAGCAATTGCATCTGTCATTGCTTGAAAATAAAAACTTTTTGCTGCATTAAATGGAATGCATGCATCATAAAACCACCTGCCCACTGCAAGGTCTGCTTGATCATGCAGTTGTTCTGAAGCCATAGCAGCACGAATTCCTGACTGAGCACCAGGTGTAGTGGAAGGAGGAAAGAACGAATGTATGCTAGAAGAAGAAGCTCTTCCTCTACTCCTTCCTGAACTTCCTCTTCTGCCACCTCCAAAGTCTTCAGCTGCAACCCTCTTTCCCCTGCTAGGTGCTCGCGAACTGCTACTACCAATATCTGTTCTAGCATCTAAAGGCAAACTATCAGTGAATCCAACTCCAGTGGCAGTAGCATCATCAGCTTCTTCACACATATGGAAATCATCCTTTTGTTGTCTCCTTTCCTGTATGCTCTCAATCATCTGCAAGTATTACCATTTAATACCTTCTGGCACACTTCTAACTCTGCCTGTGCATGGAGCAACTTCTTTCCTGGTTCCTACTAGGTGGTGTTTCAACCTTGAAATTCCACCACTAACCACCTTTTCACAAAATAAGCATATGATTTTTAACCTTGAACCCTCAATTGGTATACCCCACTGCCATGCCGGATCATCAGACTTTGAATGAGAGTCTCTACCACCCCTTCCTGACATCTCAATGGAGTACTTTAATTCAAACAAAAACCTGAAAATAAAAGCACTTCGTAAATCCCCCAATCTTCAAATAACACTCAAATCGAGTGTCTCCCACTTCATGAATGCAATAAAAATCGTATACACACACTTAATAACTTCATATTTTGTTATTAAAAAAAAACCAAAATAACACAAAAAACAATAAATATAAAGAAAAAAAAGAAAAAATATTAAAAATATACCAAAATTCGAGTTTGGAGGCTTGCACGAACACCGTAGGGCACGATTTTGGAGCTTTGAACACTAAATAGGCGAAAACCGGTTCTTAGGGAGCTTGAGGAACCCAAGAGGAGAGAGGAAACCCACGAAAAATCACGGGTTTCAGTTGGCCCGGGACCCTTTATAAGGGTCCCAAGGCGTATCATGCTATACGGGCCGTATCGTGCGATACGGTACGATACGCCCACACCTACGATACGGGCCCCCGTATCGTATACGGTGCGATACGGAACACTGGCAACAACTACCCCCAACAACTTTGACTCGGTCCAATAAGCTAGGACATACATTTATAGGCTTGATCCTATCAAACTGCTTGTGCTCGTGAAGTGAACAGGTCCAAGCCCATCTAGCTTTGTTAAAGTTTTTGTGGATATCTACAACATCAATAACAACTAAGCCTTTTCTCATACTAGATGGGGTCGGCTACATGGATTCTTTGTTTTCACAAAGCACGTGCCATGCTAGCAGTTAACTCAATATAAACTAGATCATTTGGATTAAAATGTGGATATCTACACTTGAATTAAAATATTTTTGGGACTGGTGTATCCTAGAACACATCACAACCCTGTTCTTCATGTCTAGGAGCTTATAATCTCCAATTTCTTGAAACTAATTTCTTAGCTGGACTTTTGTTCTCCACTATCCACCGAGAAGCAAAACAAGTTCCTTAAGTTACTCTCTATCCTCCATTTTGTCAACTTAGCAAGCTAATAATTGTTGAATTGTTATTATTGACCAACAACATAATTATTATCTGAGCTCCAAGTGCATGTAAGTCTCTGCATAATATGACTTTAGCATTCAAAGTGGGCCAAGAGCATAAGCAGGCTATTTTTATCAGAATGCATGCTTTAATACATCTTCTGCAGCATAACATGCCTATGCAGATGACATGTGGCCCATATAGGTGCCTTTTGTGTTTCCAAGGGGGTTGCATAAAACCTCTTCTTTCCCCTGCATTTTTACCCATGTTCTCTCTCTCTCTCCCATCCTTTCCCCTCTACATTTATGTTATGCTAATCATGACATTTGTAGTTTAAGCCTGTAATTTCTAATTGGGTAAACTCTAGCTACTAGTTGAGAAATCTCACCTACCATCATACTATTGAATTATTAAATGATTTAATCAGTTACTATTTCATTTTTTAAGTGTTGCTTGATATTGATTATTAATACTTGCCATGTAATAAAAAGTTGTCAATGAAGTACGACATTCAATAATCTCACTTTCGAGATGAGTTGCAAAATTTCTGTCTCTCTTGTTAATTCATGCTCATATTGAATATGATTTTTGTAAACATGCATCGGGAAATTGTATAATTGATAGATTTTCTAGATAAGTTACTAAACTTTTTAATATGAGTGTACTGCTAAGTCTGCTCCCACATGTGCTGCTTAGCCGCTTAGAGAGTCAGTGTCATAGAAGGTGCTAAACGTTATTATAACATATTTTTAGTCACAATTATCTCACAAGATGGCTAGGTTTTAACTAATTATGCCTCATCCTTTAGGCTATGAATTGTCCCCATTCTCTTGTAGGCTTGTAGCTTTCTTACCATCAATTAGTTTCTTACCATGTAAAATACATGTCTGTGAGTCATTTGTTGGCTCTCTTAAAAGAGGAAGAGGAAGACAACAAAAATGTGAAAGAAAACAATAAAAAATGATCTATGTTGAGTTAACCATTAGCATGGCATTGGATTGAGCTATATGGAAACAAAGAATCCATGTAGCCGACCCCATCTAGTATGGGGAAAGGCATAGTTGATGTTGTTGAGTCTTAAGTGTCATCTTGGTCAATAACTTAATTAATTATCCTCTGGTCTACGTAATTAATTAGTTATAGTAATTTAGTCTTTCGGTCATGGCGATTATGTGCATCATATGGAGTATACACGATGGCCTCCGGTAGGTTGGTTATGAGTCCCTCCATGTTACGTTGGGTGCTATTGAGTGTTTGCTCTTATAAGCCCGTGAGCCATCTTGTTTTGGTACAAACCACTTTTGCTTTATGTGACTTGAACTCGGTAGTCTGGTTCCACTCTTATTGAACCGAGAATGAGCTGAATTAAGCTTACTTAACGTCATCTTGGTCCCTTGTAGAAGGTTCTTTAGCATTTGTTCTTCGACCTTTGCTAGAACTTCAAGAGGTCAGACGACGGGTTCATCTCTCTCTCTCTCTCTCTCTCTCTCTCTCTCTCTCTCTCTCTCTCTCTCTCTCTCCAACACACACATACACACAGAGACTGAAAAATGAGCATGCCAAGTGTGTACATACACCAGTGAGCTGGGTGGTGAGTCAGTTCATGCCAAGCTCTCTATGCATGTCTAGGTAATATATCACCACGAGTAGCTTAATATTTCTGCAGTTAATGCTGACTGTCTTTCATCATGGCTATTGGATCGTCTGCCGAAGGTATTTGGTCTTTGTTAACTGCCATTGGCATGTACCTAGAACTATTGAAGTTATACAAGGAATAGTGTTTGTGATTCAAAAACTTTTGATGCTCTCAGCAGTGTTGCAGACCACTTGAACTTTTTAATGTTTCAACAAACTTGTGATTGTGATTTATAACTTATCTACAGAGTGTGCCCCCCTTTGGGTATGCAAACATTTTAAGAAGTGGAGCGGCTCCGTTTCTAGTGGTCTATTTCTCAAGGTTCTAAAGTTGGTCGTGTATGATGTGATGGTTTCTTTTGTGTCTCATGCACATCTTCTGCTGGTTTCCTCTATAAGGAAGATATTCACATGTTTGTAAGCCCTATCAATGCCTATAGAGTTACACCATTTGCTTTCACTTATGGTGTCTTTGGAAATATATGACAGTTTTGAATGTTAGACTTGGAGTATATATAAATCTTCTCTACCTATGCATTTAAAAGAAGGAAGTGAAAGAAGCTCTTAAACTTATGAAATCCGACAAATTTGTGAAGCTAGATGATATTCACATTGAGGTATGAAAGGCTTTAGGGAAGTTAGGTAGCAATTGGCTTACTTATTCTTATCTAAGCCTTTTCCCATACTAGGTAGGGTTGGATACATGTATTCTTTGTTTTCTTTAGAATCCATGGTAAGTTCAACAAAGTTTTACACTGGCTGTCGGAAGCCTAACTCAACCCTCTTCTTTTATCCGGGCTTGGGACCCGCCATGTAAGGGTGATCCCTTACATGGGTGGAGTTTAACAACTTGTTTACTAAGTTCATTTAATTTCTTTGGATAGACAAGAAGATGCTTGAGGAGTGGAGGAAGAAAAAAATGATACCCATTTACAAGAACAAAGGAGATAGTCAAAGTTGCATGAATTATCAGGCATAAAATTATTGAGCCATACATTAAAATATGGGGAAAGAGTTATTGAAATAACATTGAGGCAAATATCTAGTATAACAGAATACCAATTCGAATCTATGCCAGGGAGATGCACTATTGAGGCTATTCACTTGTTCAGACCTTTCACGAAAAACTTTATAGCAAAGAGGATAGAATAAGACCTTTCGTGAAAAACTTTATAGCCAAGATGATAAACTTGCACATGCTATTCATTAATTTAGAGGGGGACCATGATAGAGGCCCAAGAGATGTTCCTAGAGAGTTTTAGAAAAAAAATGTATCCTCTTGTTATACGTCAAACTTAGAAAGATCATGTACGATGATGTAAAATCGTGTGTTAGGATTCATGAAGAGATTACTGATGTTTTAAAGTTAATATTGGTTTACTTCAAAGATCAATACTAAGTTTGTTTTTGTCTGCTTTAGTTATAAATGAGTTAGCAAAGCACGTTCAAGATGAAGTGTCTTAGCGTATGTTATTTATAAATGCAATTGTATTGGTGGATGTGTCCAACAAAGGATTTAACAAATAACTTTTGTTGTAGAGAGAAACATTAGAAACAAGGGTCTTTATTATTGGTAGGATAAAGACAATATACGGAGTGCAAGTTTAGTATTTTGTTGAACACAAGATACATAAGTTAAAATTGGTAGGTAATGCATCATTCGGAAGGACAATTTTAAGTTGAAAAGTAAATATTATAAAGTAGCACTTGAACTAACAATGTTATATAATACCAAGCACTGAGCAGTCAATTCATCAATACATGCAAAACATGCCTGTGGTAGAAATGAAAATGTTGAGGTGGATATGTGACCATAGAAGAAAAGACTTTATTTGGAAGAAGGTTATTGGAGAAGAAGTTGGGGTAGCACTTATAGAAGATAAGATGAGATACGTTTAAAATGGTTTGGGCACATAAAGAGACGACTAAAACAAGTTCTAGTAAGGGATGAAAAACTAGAAAGTGAAACATTTTAAATGAGAAAGAGGAAGATATGTTGGAAAGAAACTACTAAACATGATATGGCTTTGTTTATATATGACTACTGATATGGTACAAGATTGTGTGCTATAGCATCAAATTATCCATATAGCTGATTCCACCTAGTGTAGGAAAACGTGTGGTTGTTGTTGAGTGTTAAGGCTTCGGCTTTGTTGGTTTGAACCTTGTCATGAAAATCCATCTAGGCCTGTAGAATAATTCATTGTTTTTAGTGAAGACTTACACTCCACTCAGCCACATGAATGCATATATAGATTATCGTTTTTGTTTTATTTCCTTGAAGAAAGTACCTTACAAGGGGTTTGAGAATCCAATGTAAAACTCTGAGGTAAGGACCCCCAAGAGCCTACGCAGTGTGCTTGTAACAGGGTGGTAGTGCTCAATTGAAACCAGACTGCTTTGCCATTGACCAGGAACCTTGACCTATATGTTCATTATTCAGTATGTTAATTTGGCCATATGCAACCTCAAAATCTCAGATCCTTTAACTATTTTAGTTTGCATTTGTGTTAGCATAAAGAGTTTCCTCAAATATATGCACTCTTTTGTAATGTGATCAATGAATTGTGTCCGTTGCTTATCATGGCAATTGTTGTTCCTCATTGCCCTTCATCTGAGGCTTTTCTTGTGTGACTGGCTTTTGGCAGAATGAAGCAGTATTAAGGGCCTGTTCTGAACCTCCTCCAAAAATTTATTCCCCGGACATTGCGGAAATTGTGGAGAGAAATATTAAGCTATCTTGAGGAAACCGAGTAGCCAACAGGTAGCTTCCAAGGACTCCGCATTATGGTTAACAGATTTGCAAGGAGTTGTTGCTTCATCATGGCTAAGGCATTAGTATCCCTTTATGCAGAAGCACAGAAAGTGATTATTTACTTTTTTCTTGTTCATCTTTGAATAGATGTTCATGTTATCGTGTACAACATTCTTATTTTGGGAATGAACTTTATGTGGATTAAGCTTAAGAACGAGCTTTCTTATATTTTGCTATGCAATATGATGATGCTGAGGTGTGCCATGTGCAGGGAATTACTTTTACTGCATTTACACCTTCACCTCTACTAGCTTTCCCCAGTAACCACTTTAAGCATCCTTGCTTGCTCTATCATAATCATAGAGCCGATCTCATTTCTCGGAAATATGCTTTGTACTGAATGCCCTTAGAGTTGCATATCCTTGTAATTTCCCTGGAAAAGCTGCCGAGAACTTGGTGAGACTTCTACTGGCCCTGAAAATTAGATTTATAAAAGTGATATATGTTGCACCATTCTGACGTTGACAAATCTACTGCCAGCAGTATAGCTGGCTAGGTTTGGCAGTTCTATTCCTTTTGTATTTTTGACTTCCCTATACTGTAAATGTGATGTTTTACTGTTTGTTGTTGACCAGTAAGACTAATCAGGTGGGCAAACCTAAAATGCTTAGGGCATAGGATGTTGAAACCACTGTATTTAAGCATCTAGTATAAGTTTACAGCATCTTACGCGTTAGGCTGAATACTAGTTCTTAGGTGCCTCTGTTTTGGAGTTAGATGCAGGTGTGACTGAACATAGATCTAGATGGCGAATAAAGATCCATGATTGTTTGTGTGGCCAATTCCGTTGAGCATGGGAAAGGCTTAGGTTTTGGATCTTTAGGTGCTTATGTTTTGCTGTTGTAAAATGTTTAATAAACCCAGTTGAGTTGCAAAATCCTTGTGACATAAGCGAGATGCTGAACCGTCTCATAAGTATCCATTCTCTTTATATTGTTCATTTCATACAAATTCCAGTTAGCTGACATGCATACATGATCACCTTTGTTCTCTAAGCATAAAAAGGTAGCATTTCTTAAAGGAATACCACAAAGAGTATTTTGCTAATGTTGATGGGTTCCATCTTATCAACTGACATTTCCTTCGTGTGTAAGGTTATCGAGATTCATATTTATTTGATGTTACGTTGCTTTATTCTGTGCATGTGTTTCTAAAATATCAAAGTGAGTGGAAATCATCTTTATGACTGGTGGGTGGCGCTATTATGCAGCAGCCATTGAAAAGATTCATGAACCAATTGCCCTTTTGGGATTCTTTGCAATACAAAAGCTCACAAATAATGATTGAAAATGTCTGACCAATTTCCTTTAAAGGGTTTGGGTGCGCCTTTTCTTGTATGATTTGATGAGGCAAGATGGAGTTAGGTTTGCTGCTTTCCTAGCTGCAGCCTTCTAGGATTTGTGACTTGCTGTAAAACAATATTCGCAGACCAAAGTAAAGCAGCTCTGTGTGGGGGGAGGGAGAGATCTGATTTTTGTCAAACCCTTGGGGCATGTTTGATTGTGCAAAACGCACTGCACCGGTCCACAAAGACATTCCGTCTCAGGAGGCAGACCATTGCGTCCACCATGTTCCCCGACGCATCGTTCTGCATTTGCCTCGTCCATGGACCATTCAGCCATACACTGTGCATGACAGTGCAATCAAACACGGCCTTATGGAGCCCTTTTGCGAGGTCTCTTGCTTCACTAAATTCTGAGCCATTCCGATCACATCCTTGGCCTGGTTTGGCTCCGGTTGGAACCGGTCATGTCTATTGCGGTGTTTACAATGTAAAAGTTCCCCGATGCATCGTTCTGCATCTGCCTCGTCAATAGACCATGCAGCTACACACTAAGCATGGCCGTCTGATCAACCACGGCTTTGTGGAGCTTTTTTGTGAGGTCTCTTGCTTCACTAAATTGTGAGCAGTTTCGGTCAAACCCTTAATCGCTGGTTCCGGATAAACCAGAACCATGAATTGTAACTACACATGGTTCCTTTCTGATCTAAAGTTATAAAAAGATAAAAATCTAAAAGTGGTTCAAATCTTCTGTTTCTGTTCCGGTTCCATGGAAGAACGAATGATAAAGGAATCAGGATAGGATGGCGGGGTCCTCAGTTCAGTTATAATTTTGAGTAAGGTTAAGTAGGTTCAGATAGAGACGGTTCACGGATTGCCTTTGCTTGAACCAGCCATGTCTATAAGCCACACGATAGGACGCCAAAACCATGCCTTAAATCAGTTGATGATCACAATTCAACTTATTTTGGAGATTTCCATGACATGAAAAGTCAAGGGACGAAAACTTGATGTTAAATTTCTTTGTTTTCTTTCCAAGAAGATCTTAACTGTATATGTTGGTGTCAAACGAAAATATCCTAATCTTTCTAGTTAGGCAGACAAATTGTGCTTGAGAACCGCTCTGCAGGTACAATCCAGGTTCTTGATATACATAGAGAGAGAGAGAGAGTATTTGAATCCCACATCTGACATGTATATTCATGCTCAACCCTTTTTTAAGTAAGAATGTAATAAATGTGTTCTTTTACATATACTTTTAGATATTAAAATAAAATAGTACATGTGCATTTAGCGTACATGTAAAAAGTATTAAAATACTTTTTATTTTAAAATTTAATTTCAATTATCGATCCAACGATGGAATGTTTACACATAGAAAAACGTGTGCATCAACTAATTTTTCTCTTTCTATATATAATATATATAAGAGTCCTAACAAAAAAAAGTGAACACGAATACGCATGTAAGGCTCCAATTTTTATGTAGAATATATATATGTAAATATATATACATATATTTGATAATGATGTGCGAATTTTTCTTTCTTTTGTTGAAAAGATACAGACATGCTTCCTCCTTTGAAACTTTCAAATGCTCTAAATTTATGTGTTCGTTATGGCAAGTGACAGAATTCGATGCCAGCACGGGAGGGAGTCTCCAAGCATGACGATACCATGACATCCTCCCCCATAAACCCCCGCTCTCCGACGGCCAATCATGTTTTTCTACCATACGTTTTCTCTTAACTGGTCCTTTTCAATATATTTTCCGGATCTCATACGTCATGTTCCCACATCAACCTAGCTTGTTCCTTGCCACTCTTGGCCGACAAGAAGTCGCCATCATTGTGAGTCTCGAGAAAATGGGCCTTGGAATATAAATATAATAATCTACTTTTGTAATATATTTCTTTTGTTTCATAATATTATCTTATTTTACGAATGTCAAACTTGTTAAAAATCTTATCCTATCATTGCATCATTGATCAGTTTCTTGGATTACCTTCAAATAAGTTTCACAGATTTTTATGGGAAAACGCAAACGACTAAACTGTGAGATATCATCATTCACGTCCCAGGCCAAATGGGCATTTTGATTGTGCTGTCTTCAATATGTGAACACAACGTAAACGTAATTTTTGCAGTTGGGATTTGTTCAAATGACTACGGAATTAAACTCTCTCTCTCTATATATATAGAGCATGTCGTGGAAGATAACCCACTTTTATCCTTCAATTTTTGTGGAGGAAAAACCCACACATCTTAGGTCTTGGTACTGTGGTTTCAGTAAATAGGAGAAATCAAAAGCTTAAAACTCCAAGTTTCTCTATTCACAGACTCTCCATGCCCACAAACTACATGTTAATGCCCGTTCCTGCTGGTCATTAACTTTTTGCAATTTCAAAAACCATGAAGAGAAAAAACCCAGAAGACAGGAAACACAAAAGAAGAAAAACCAAAAACAAAGAAAAGAAAGGCTGCTGCTTCCTATGGCGAATCGGCTTGAATAGTTTCCTTGATTGGTTAATTCTCATCCCCTACAGCCACTAATTACCCCTCTGCATATCGTTCCTGTAATTTCTAATTTAGAAGAATAGCTTGCAACTGCTGATGCTGTCCTCTGTATCGCATGCCTCAGAAGACGAAACTTCAGTGACGCCACTGGTCTCTGAAGATGCCTTTGAATCTTCGCGGTTTTCCGTCATGAAATCAATATAAGTTGGCCTACCCACCATTTGATTCTTAGAGCTCGCTATGATCCATGCGTTGTCCGCATACGGGACAACTCTTTGAGATGACTTCTTGATAAATATTCGGCAGAGAACCCAGTCTTCCAAGGAAACCTGCTATTAAAAAGTGATCTCAACATTAGTAAACAATACTTAAATAGATCTATCTGGTAAGTTTCTACAATCAACATAAACGACTGAATGCCTTCCCGGCATTAGGTAGGTATGTAACAGCACCAACTCTAATGAATCCAGTAGCTTTGAATAGAGAATCTGAGGGATCTCTAGTGAAAACCAAGTTCTGATTTCATAAAACAAGGAACAAAGAGAAACTCATTTAGGTTGAATTCTTTCTTGGCGGAATCCTCAATCCCCACGGTATTCAGAAACAACTCTAATGGGGCTTCCTAGAGAAAGCGTCCCTTTTCTCCTGCATCTAATGGCTTTGTACAGCGTATTTTACAAGAGGGTTCAATTAGAAATCACCAAGTTTTGATTTGATGTAACAGGCAAGGGGCAGAAAACTCACTTGAGATGAATTCCTTCTTAGGAGGGAGAGATAAGGCTGAGCACCAACTTCAGTAAGCTGGTACTCGTGCATGATCCATTCAGTTTTAGCTCCCTTGGGAGCCTTTCCCCTGTAAAAGACCAAACTTTTCTTCATTCCAACAACTTGGTTGCCTCTAGAGGCATAAACCGGCCTATCCTTCCCAGTTGCTTTCCAATAACCAGAGGCACAAGCCCTGTTAGACCGATTCCCGTTTGGGTATTTGGCCTCTTTTCTAGTGAAAAAGTACTTGGCTCCCTCTTCATCACCTGATTCAATCAAAAGGTCAAAGAAAACCAAAAATTCGTTTAGATTTTGCTTCTCTGTAGATCAGAAACTCAAATATCCAACTTCTAGCTTCCAACCATCAAACTGATGTTACTAAAACTCACCAGGTAAATCCCATGGATCATATTTGCACAAATCTATGTCAGGGATGATGGAAGCAGGCAGAGGAATAGAGAACACCCTGCGTTTCAGGTACTGAGTAACGAGTTCCTCATCTGTGGGATGAAATCTGAAGCCAGGAGGCAGCTTCAAGCAAGGGTGACTCCCCATTTCACACAAAAGGATCCAAGAGAAAAAAATCTCCTCTTTCTTTCTCTCTGAAAGGGCTCAGTGGAGTTCGAAATCTTAAACACCCATAAACAAGTGATGCTGTCCAGAAAGGGGAGAAGGTGATGGCTTTATATCAACTACGTTTAGGTTATACCCAGCACGCGACTTGCCGTAAGAGATACTCAAACTCTCGTTGACGCCTTTTAGCAAACACTTGGGTGGTCGCTCTCAAGCCGTGACTCCAACAAAAAACAGGGAGTTGGGGGATTCACCAAAGAGTGTTTAACCATTCAACTCCAGCGTAGGTGAGAAGACAATAACAATTAAATGGGTTCAATCAAATGGGTCAGAGAAAGAGATACTCTCTCTCTCTCTCTAGATAGCCGTTCCGTGTAGAGACGGGAAACTTTGCGCATCAAATCCAGAAAATCTAAGAAAAATCAAGAGACAGGAAATAATTACACGAGGCCGGCATCATCGTGCATGAAAATCTCTCCAACTTGACATGTGTGGACAAGGGAAGAGAGAGAAAGACTGACGCTTCTAGCGCGCGAGAGAGAGAGAAAGATGTAGAAAGCTTCTCTCACTAAATTATTCACGGGCCCATGGCGTATCCTAAAGAACCTACTGGGAGCTTGCGTGTGAAGTTGGAGTCTCTCTCTCTCTCCAAGCAAGGTGCGTCAAAAAGTGGGAATAAATGAGAGCAGGATTTCGTACATACGTGGGGTAAGGTGGCCCCCACAACAGCGGCGCTGTCCTTACTCGTAATTCTTGTGCTACGCCAAGGTCAATTTTTTACCGACCATCTTTTATATATAGATATAGATAGATAAAAAGAAAAAAGATGAAAAAAGAGTTTATATTTAGGTAACGTGTCAAAATAGAGACCACGATCAATCAATAATTGAAATGATAAAATTCAAAGCAACTGTGCTCTCCTTACTCGTAATTCTTGCTCAACACCAAGGTTAAATTTTTACCGACCATCTTTTATATATATAAATAGATAAATTCAGAGAAAGAGAAAAGAAGAAGAAAGAGTTTATATTTAGGTAACCCATCAAAATAAGGCGACAATCAATGAATAATTGAGATGATAAAACAAAAAGCATATACATTAAAATTAATATATAATATATAATATATATTTAATTTAAACCCTTATTATTGATGAGGAACAACGAGTTTTTATGATTTTTTATTTTAATGGATTCTTTAAATCTAATTATATAAGAAAAAAGAGAGAAAGAAAGAAAGTTTAGATTGAGAACCTAAATAATTAGTACAGAATACTTTTAAAAATGATTATTTAAATTTATGTCAAAGATCCAATTCAACCATGAAAATGATGGGTTTCTTTTGATTTTCTATTTTTATGGATTTCTCAAATTTATGCATGTGTACTTATAGAATACTTTAAGTGAAAGCCGATCAATCATTGTTAAGATGAAATAACCAAAAAGTATTACTGTAATTTCTTAAATGTATTTCGTAAAAGCTTTTGTATTTTAAATAGTGTGTACTAAAGTGAAGCGTATCATCTCCCAGAGCATTAGCTCCACAGCCGGTACTTTTCATGCCCTTGCTCCTGGTGGAGAGTTCGACTCCGAGGGATGCAAAATGTGTGCGTTGGGCTTTGTCTCTCCATTGTAAAGAAAAAAGAGTGCAATGTATCATTTATGGTCTTTGTAGAGCTTAATATCAATATCCACTACTAAATTTAAAACCAATGCAGTTGGCAAATGCTGATAGGTACTAGTACTACAAATTTACACACACACACACACATATATATATATATATAGAGAGAGAGAGAAACTGGATTATGCTTACGTTAACATCTTTCTCCCATTCTCTTGAGATGACACGAGTATAATTCTAAATTTTTTAAGTGATTTTAAAAAAATATGAAAGGTATTTTTATTATATTTATGCTTAGGTATGATCCAACCACTCTCTCTCTATATATATACATATATATAGTGTATAACTACATCTCATTGACAAGATTTACAAGTCGTAAATGAAGTTAGCACAATTGAATGCAAAGTTAGAAATAGATCATATTCTTGGCAGCAATAGGAACGCTTAATGTGGTTTAATGGAGGCAGTAAAAAATATATAAGAGAACTATGTTGAGACAAAACCCTACCCTACATTTTGACCAATCATAGAACCCAGAAATCACAAAAATGCTTATATTATATTTTAAGAACTTTACGCTCTACGCCTTAAGTAGTTTAATGGGTGAGAGGAAAAATGATGAAGTAGGGTATTGAACTCTTAACCTCTCACTAATGGATTTGTTTGGAACTGTTTGGCTTTGTGGGCCTGTTCGCATTGAGAAGGTTTGGATCTATTTATGACCAAAATTCCTTTTATTTTTCAAAAGGTCAAGCGGGCTAAAGCATACAATGATTGGGTACTGATGGGAAGAAAGATGTTTGAAGAAAATTTTATTTTCTATTTAGCTAATTTTATCAAGTATATAAATACAAAATTATATCTATATCTAGCTTTCTAACAAAAATACAATATGCAAGAACTCAAATTCAACCTAGCTCGTAAGTTAGTAAGACAATACAATCGAGCATGAATTATGCATGTCGGTTTTGCTTCATTTCTTATTACTCACATATATGTATATATTATATAAAGAGATAGAGTGGGTTCTGCGACGTTGTCAATTTATATTTGATTATTATCTTGTAGGGAAATGAGTATAATAATAATATTTTTTATTTTTTTAAAACCTTTACAAAATTATAAATTAGACTCAAGCCATCAAAAAGCATGAGTGAGTCATTGGATCTTACTTATGTTGACACCACTTGTTCATGCTCACTAATTATTTTTTGTTTTTAAATACTTTTAAATAATACTTTTGTTAATAAAAGTGGTTGAATATATATATATATACACACACTAGTTTTATAAACAAAAGGATTGAATTTCTTATAGTCAAAATTATATCAGCCAAGTCGAAGGGCGACCTTTTCTTCCGGTGGGTCCTTTGGCCGTAATTTTCGACATCCTCGATGTCAAAAGCTCTAGAAGGAAAGTGACGGCTGATAATAACGGCACGCGAATTTGGACGGTCCCGATTTCGTGATTCAGGACGCTAGCGTGTGTCGTGTATGTCCTTGCGTACCGTGTTGTGCCGCTAGCCCGCCCGCAAGACTGACCAAGGACGAAAACGGGCCTCACCTTTTCTGAAAATGGCCGAGCGTGCCTTTTGGTGGTGTGGTGGGTCCAGTTACGGCTCGATCATGTGCTCTTGCCAAATTTGGTCCCGGCACTAAACCCATTTTGAAATTCCAAAGAACATTACTCGATTTGGAATGACACGAATTGAAGATTCTCATTCAATACATTACACGAAATGTGAAACAAGCATATCTTCATCCTTTCTTTTTTGAGTTGGGTGGAGTAGACCCAACTAGATGCACACCCCTGGCATCGAACTCACGACCGATGGTTCGTGCGCGAGCAAAGGACCTCCAAAAGTCGAAAATCGTGTTTAATTGTGCTCATATAAATGTGAGAATCCATTACACAAAAGGGAGTTGGAACTGTTTGCCATGAGAGACCTGAACTCTCACGTTTGATTAAAGTGAGAGAGTTCAGCTATCATGGGAGTTGTTCGTCAAGCTAAATCGTTACTATTTGGTTGAGATCGAGCTCACATCTTTCTTTACACCATATTTAATTGTTAGCTCATGAATCTTAATTACCAGCTCATAGAACCATTCTTCGTTTTCATTACTGTTCATTTCTAGCCAGTTAAGATAGTATTAGTAAGACTATATTGCAGATGTTGATCTAGACTTAACTTGTCAGGTTCGTTGGCTCGAGCGTAAGGCTAAGGAACTCACGCGTTCTCCTTGGAAGGAGTCCGTCTTTGCATCACTGGCTAGTTATTTTATTTTTCCTATTTTTAGTTTTAGTGAGAGAGAGAGAGAGAGTTCACATCAAAAGGTTGACAAGGTGATGGCAGCCACGGTCAGCAATTGAACCCTTGTCTCCGGACCTCTCTACCTCTTGGTGGTAGGAAGGTAAGGTTGAGACACTATTACCTAACATGCAAAAGTGTCACAATGGCATACTCATGTACGCTAAAGAATCCCCAATTCCACTGGAAAAGGAAAACTTCTCTCTATATACCCATATTGATAATGTTCACTCAAGTTCATTGTTTTAGGAGTTTTAAAATAATATAAAATATATTTTTATTATACTCGTACTACTCAAAAGCAATGAATGAGTATAAATAAATGTGAGCAAGATTTAATTACTTATATATATATATATTGTGTTGGATAGGGCTCTCGTTCACACCTTTAAGTGCCCTTTTATCTCTCCTTTTCCGCCTTTACTTTCTTTATTTTTGCTTTTACTTTTCTAAATTGACAAAAACAAAGAGAGTTTGTAGAACACCACTTTCTCTCTCTTTCTTTATATATATATATGTATGTACACAAACACACATATATATGTATGTACGTATGCGTTAGTTAGTTTTCTAGAAATCTAACAAACACTCATAGGGTTTTGTTTCCAAGGGCAAAGGAAGCAAGTTAGACTCTTTCTTCTCTCTCTCTCTCTCTCTCTATATATATATATATATATATATATGTATGTATGTATGTATGTGTGTGCGTGTATATTCATGCATGCAAGGTTTAGATATGAATATGGTAGCCTTAGCCTTTTATGCAAGGTTACTTTAACCCTTTGATGGGCAGTTTCTTAAAGATGTAATAGAAAAAGATGCAAGTGCCTGTATATGAGAAATGGCTGATGAAAAAGGGGCAACCTTTAAAAGTCATGTAGTAACTTGGAAGAAACAGAAAAGACGGAAAGCTGAGAGAGACGTAATCGAGCCATCCCGATTTACATGAGGGGAGTTTAGTGGGAGAAGATGACTACGAATGGGTGTTCTCATGGGGCACTCAACATAAACACTATTTTGTTTGAAAAGAACTACTACAGCCGCCCAACGAGCAATAGCTCACATGGTTAGCAGATCGATTCATAAATTGAAGGTCAAGAGTTCGATACATGGAGCATGCACCTAGGCCTCTCCATTATACAACGGTTACATGCCAGCCATTAGAGAGAGAATTGATATCACAACATTGATGGACTTTAAAAAATTTCTTTTTTTTTAGAATTTTAATACGCAATTGAAAATTTTCAAAATTTCGATTGGAACATTGGTCACACTTTGGATCCAGCCACTGTGTTAGAACCAAAAAGAGAAAGTGGTAGGTCTTGAGTTTGAGATACTCGAGGTATGAATATCCGAAAGGATTTGCTTAACTAATTTTGGGACCATAACGAAGTGGAATAAGGTGAATTGAAATTGGTGTTTTAAACATCAACTATTGAGATATTTAAAGTAGAAAAACAAAATAGTACAAGATGCATCTAGTACAATTTCCAAAAGTTTACTTTTTTAATTCAAATCTCAACTATGATATTTATTCTTGAGCATAAATGAGTATATATATATATATATATATATATATATATATATAAGAGAGAGAGAGAGAGCATGCCAATGAAATGAAAGCTTATACCGAGAGATTGTGAAGTTCAAACGAAGGAAGTATTCTAGTGACGATGCATGACGTGCCTCAATTGGGAAGGCAACTACTTCTCCCTAACGTATGGTAAGCAATATTGCATATGGGACCCACAAGGAAAAAGAAAATTATGCTATATGTATTAATTTATTGTATAATTATACAAACAATGAACCGTTTGACATGGATGCACGCAACACATTCCATTTCCTTGTCAATTTCAAGCACATGAAGTCCACACCATGCACCAAGGCCAGTTTGAGAAGAAGTTCAAACGGCAAGAGAACGTTGACAATAAATCGGGCAAGGAAATTAGGAATTTCAAAAAATATTTTTTAAATCGCAAAACAGGAAATTTTAGTAAACCAAATAAGATATTATAATTTCCCCTCCTAGGTGGGATCGGCTACATGGATTCTTATTGTTGTTATTGTCACCCAATGAAACCGAGTTGACTTGATTCAAGGTTGCCAAGCTTGGGTCATCTTACCCAAGTTCATCTCCAGTGGCTTCAATCCTATCAAATCAAAAGTTAAAACCAAGCCTTTTCTCACATTAAATGGTAAACATATTCTTAATTTTAGTTCAGTTCGATCTTGTCACATATCAGTAAGATCATACTTTATTGTTTCCTTCCAACACTTTATAAGTTTTTTTCTCTCTTTCTAATTTATTCATTATCTAATTTCTCTTAACTTTATTCATGATAGCATTTCATTGATTGTCTTTTAAATGTTCAAACCGCCTAAAACAAGCACCCTTTGAGAATCGAACTCTAATTGCTACTCAATACCATATAACATTCTAGTCATATAGCTACCTTATTCACATTTTCCTCATTCACAGTTTTCTTTTTAACTTAGTGGCTTTTTCTTTTTGGTCACAGTGGGAGGCCGAAGTTGGGTATGCATGCCCCAAGAGTCGAACTAGTGCGGGCCATCACGTAAGTCAAGAGTCCTACCAGTTGGACTAATGCCCTGAGTGTTGTAGTGTTTGTTCTTTTTTTTTTACTTGCCTTTAGTCAACCTGTAATAATTCTAAATTTGTGGATTTTATCTAATTTCACCAAAAGTTTGGAATACAACATTGTGATCTCGTGGATCTAGTAAAACAAAGGAATTGGGTTGTCTTTAGTGTTGACCTGTTTTTGACATGAACACGAAATAGTGACATGAAAACGACTCAAATCGCAAAAAAATGCTGCTGGTATAACACCTAACATACATAAAATTCAACAAGGACATGAACCGAAAAATCCATGCTTGTGTCCACCAAAGTAACTACATGACCCGAAACTTGAAACTGGCACCCCTACTTTGGGTCATGCTATTACAAGCAAATGATATTTCCTTTTCTTGGGGGAAATGGCAAGGTTGGTGAATCGAATCTCAAGAGTTTGAAAAGACCAAATGGTTTTGTGAGTGCAGACGTCAATGTGGAAAACAAGAAAGAGTATGGGACTAAGAGAAACTTGCATGCACCCTTCACAAGCAAAGTGATATCTAAACACAATGGATACGTAACAGGGTATAGAGTCTCACTGTGTGGGTCATTATGAAGCGTCCATCCTGAGATAAAGGAATCAGTTGAAAGCCTCGAACAAGCAACGTTTTGAAAATGTGGGTGTGTTCTTTCTTATTCAAAACATGGATTGTGTGCACTGCGTTGAACAAGCAACGTTTTGAAAATGTGGTTGTGCTCTTTCCTGTTCAAAACATGGATTGTGTGCACTGCTGATGCTGTTCACTTATGTTGAGCGTTGCTTTTTAAAGACTTAAATATAATAATATTATACTTTATACATTCTTGAAAACCTTAAAATTCTTTTAAATTATACTCATGCTACCAAAAAAATGAGTATACATGTTAAAGAAAGACAAGATATAATTTTCTTAATATATATATATATATATTAGTTGGATTATATACATTACTCATTCTGTTTAACCATTGTTTTTTTGAGGCATGAATGAAATAACATTATCTTTCATCATTTTTTTAAAACTTTTTATTATTCTAAATTATACTCATGCTACCGACAAACAATGGACATACATGTTAAAAGTAAGCATGATTTGATTTTCTTATATATATAATTATATATATAGTGACAAGATCTTTCTCACTACTATGCCTAATCATTACGTTTCAATAGCACAAGTGCAATAAAACTGTCTTTTATCAAATTTTCAAATACCCTTATACTCTTTAAAATTACACTCATGCTTTTTAAAAACAATAATAATAATAACCGGGCATGAATAGGCAGGATTCCGTTTTCATATATATATATATATATATATATATATATATATATATATATATATATATATATATATATATATATATATATATATAAGCTTTCTTTTTTAATTTATCTCTTGCCGATATTTTGAAAAGAGCATATAAGGACGTGTAGAGTTGGTGTTGTGAGATTGAGAAATTGTGAGGTCATTGTGATTGTACGCTTCTCATCTTCATTAGTGAAAATCTTCTTCCTGGTTTTGCCTGTACAGTGGGCGTCCCTAAACCATTTCGTTCATTGGGCATCCAAGTCTTTGGACCTTATAAATGGAAAAAACAAGCTCCAGCCTTCTCTGTGTTTATGATGGATAGTTGAATTGTGGTGGTTTTCAGACAAGCCGACGCGTCGATTGAAAGATTTAACTTAGCTGTCTAATGAAAACATAGTTTTAATGGTACTTGAGGCCTGGCAATTTTTGTTCCAGTCAGATAGGCAGTGATCTTCAAGACTTCATCCACATTGAGATTAATTAAACACCTCAAACAATTAGACATTAAGATACATATTTGTTCATTACAATAGGATGAACAAGGCTTTGTCAAGTATTAAGCACATTTGATTGACTATTTAAGTTTTAAAGATGGACTAATTCGTTCATATTGTTTCTGAAATCAGCTCCGAACTAAATAGAGAGAGAAGGAACCAAGACCACTTCCATAGACCGTAGGTTGGGAGCGCAAGTTTGGCTTCCTTTATTCTGTGAATAGCAGAAGCATTCCAGAAAATGGCTTTCAAATCGGTTACAATCCCGTGAAATGCTCCATCAATACATAGTTTGATGGCTTCGTCAAGAGAGTTCTGTCAGACATCCTTGTAAATTTCAGGTCCTCCATTTGTGAAGAGAAGTACCTGATCAAGCGTTTGCAGACACAGATTCAGGCCATGGTCATATCAGGAATCGCCAGTACAAAGCCATCATCGGTGTAGAAGCAATATATCTCACAAAGGTCTCCACCAAGATGCCAGAGTTTTATGAGTAGCTGCTCTAATGAAGTGAGCAAAACCTCAATGCAAAGTGTTCGACCAATGTAGCCAAGTAGTGATAACGCGAAGAACAAGAAATTGATCTTCTGAGGTGAAGCTTGAACCACTGATGAGGGCAAAATTACAGAAACTCTTTAATTTTAAGCTTGAAACATAGATTCTCATGAACTTCTTCGACTAAAGGCAGTGGCATGAAATGGGGTTGGAAAATACAACATAATTTCTCATTTTTTTTCTGAAGACAAGAAAACTAGCCAAGCCTGCAACAGAGGCTGATTTGGTTTGACATATCGGGATTGAAAAAAAGTGGCTCTTTTGTAACGCAAGATTGACCGTTTTCAGTATGGGAAGACATGCCATCTTTTCCAAATTCCACGAATACGTTAACAGTTTCAAAAGAAAATCCATTAACCAGTCTGTAACGAAAGTTCTACCATTATAAATAAAACGATAACAAAAGGATACCGCCATACAAAAACGAGGAAAACAAAATATTCTTCCCTAGAAAACCTTTCGAGAAAAACCGGTGAACGATCTGTCCCCTCGCTCTGCTCCTGTGTCTTCCTTCAAACCCTCACACCCTCCGCTGTGCATCAGATCCGGCGAGGATCTGCACGAGGTCTAAACTCCATCATCTTTCACTTCCTTTTCGCACGCCAAGACGATATTATGAATGAACGTTCATCTCCTCCACCTCGACAGGGGGGATTTTGAAAAAGAGTCCTTGTAGTGCCTTTCAGTCCATAAAGAATCTCTTCCAATCAATCAAGTAAGAGTGTAAAACACGGATTTGTATTAACCTTTCTGAGGGAATAATTGTTTTCTCCAGTTCAATAGCGAGGCCATTGAGAAAAGGTCCCCGCAGAGCATTTCGATCGATAAAAGCCCATAAAAATCTCTTCCGAACAATCAAGCTTGTAATGAGTGATGCTTCCTTAACAGTGTGAAACATGGATTAGCATTATGATTCCTTAACAAGTGATCCTACTGTATGGATTTGAAATGAAAGAGCCATTTCAAGTACTGCCCGCACTCAAGAGCTTGAGTAGGCCGCTCATTAAATCTCTGAAAGGAGGGCAAACTTCCTTAGAGAGAGAAACTCGCTTCGTAATCTTTCGCTCCCTTGGAATCGTCACCTATTGCTCTTCTAATAAAAGGGTACAGTACCAAGAGGAATTTCTCAACGGGTAAAGACTGGAGTTTCCCCATTAGCAGCGCTGCATCTGGCCGGAGACTTGGAGAAGTAATCGGCCATTCTCGAGAGTATTCATACACAACCTAAGTTGAGAAAAGCGAGAGGAAATCTGGTGACTGACAGATGCATACTAAAAATAGATTGAAAGGAATTGAAACGCAATAAAAGTACACTAAGATAAATACGGTAAAATATTTTGAAGCTTATTGAAGAGCTCTTCTCATTTGAGTTCAACGTTGAATTTGAGTTCAAAACATCTTCGAATTTGATTTCAACGTTGAACCTCAACAAGGAGTCCACCTTCTGATAAGTTCCCCTGAACGTTACACAAGTCGCGCGCGCGAGAGAGAACCATGGCGATTGAAAAAATGTCCCCGCTGAGCATTTCAACAAATGAGTCCACCTTCTGATAAGTCCTGACTGGTTCGGGTGCTTTCCGTAGATCGGACTCGACAGCCATCAGTTCGATTCAAAGACCCAAGATCGCCAACCTCGGGTTCATAATTTTATGTTTCGGGTTGAGTTTGTGTTTCTGTCATGAAAATTTGTATGATCAAGCCATGATGGCTCGATTCTTCTCCTGTTACTTGGTGGACACGAATACGACCCAAACAGGTATATCTCTGAAACAGACATGGATACTTTGGATGGTGTCAGTTTCAGGTTTCTATTTCACATATAGTAGCGCCAGCATGACAATTTTGTGATCTTTCGTGTTATTTCAGGTCTGTTGTATAAACAGGTCAACCTGCTGAACATGGTTTCTTTTCATTTAACTTTAGGTGGATACAGCACATATAACCTAAGACGAGTACATACTCCTAGGGTCGATTTTGTGTCACGTTGTAAGTTGTTGATCCTACTCCAACCCTAATATGTTTTACAGTTTTTAGAATGACATCCCAGTGGCTCGTGCACGAAGATGAGCCTAAAGTCGAGAAGGTTTCCATTTGACGTACTCTGGATTTAGCTTATAGCTTATGTATTTTGGGTTCTTTATTTAGGATGAGTCGGATTATGTTGGATTCATTAGAATTGGATCCGCTCCACACAAGGACCCATAGCCTATATAAGAAACTGATTAGGCCAAAGATT